>JAVTVY010000997.1:0-32570 GCA_036873755.1 Hanleya hanleyi
AAACAACTGCAGCCTTCCCCCTACCGGAAGGTCTAGTTGTTGGGGAACTGGAAACATTATGTCTCGGTGTTCCCGCCATACCGGAAGCCACCTGGTATGGCCCGAAACATCAGGTATTCTTTTTTGACTGCTTGGATTTCCCCTTACCCTGCTTCTTATGGCCAAAGGTCGATACTCTTGGCTCTAAAGAAGCAGGCGCTTGGCTCTGCTGTTGACCGGAAGCACCCTTAGTAGCCTTGGAACTAGGCGGGTTCTTCTTAGTCTTCTTCGCCAGACCGGAAGCTAAACGGTGAATCATGTATGCCATATGATCGTATGTTTGGCTTCTGTACTGGGAACGGACCAGAAGATCCTGCAGGGCGGAAGCGTGCTCTAGGTCTCAGCCTGACTGCACGTTCCTCCTGCGTAGCGGGTTCTGCTAATGTTCTATGGAACAAGTGGCAAATAGAATGAATAGCAGTTGAGGCCGGAAGCGTGGTAGCCGACCTCGTAACCCGATTTGAATCTCCTGATTCAGTTTCAATATCCCCCGCATGTGGGACCGGAAGCTGCATATCAGGAATCAAGTCATAGATACCGGAAATTAATTCATAATATTTCCTAGCATCTGGATCAGTATTGGTAGGTTCATTTAATTCAAAGCTACCGTACTGGTCCCTATCCACTTCCATATCTTCCGGGGCTTCCTGCCAACGAGGAGTAATAGAAGGGATAGTCCTCGTCAAATTTGCTTCCGGTTGCCTAGACTGTTCAGCCAAAACCGGATGCGGGGGCATACCGCTCCTAATTTGACTGGTCATCATCTCTCTCAGTTCCTTCATCTCCTCGCGTTGCTGTTCCATTCCGCGCAGAATGGCAGCCAACGTAGGATCCGTCACTTGAGAGTGCACCGGAAGCAGGGCCTGATGAGGTGTGTTCACACTCGGGGACCTTACATATGACCGTGAGCACGGCCACTGCAATGGTCGGTGAACTGGCATTCGAGGTCGTAAACCGGAAGCACGTATAGGAGGACGCATCATACGTAGCATAGCCGGTCCCGTACCTCGAATACCACTTGAAGCAGATATTTGAGCTAAGCCACGCAAGGGCGAAGACAAACTAGCAACCGGATGCCGCATAATTTGACCTACTTGAGAGGGGTCTCTATACCGCGTCTCAGAGGCAGGTAAATAATTTGGCATTTCATAGGTACCTGCATACATACCATACTGCCGTTGTTGTGGGAACCTCAATCTCTGGTGGCCCAGAAGGCTCGTAGTGACAAACGTCTCGGCAGGGGGACGAGGAAGGCCACCAGAGAAACCGGAAGCAGGTTGAGAGAGATCAGACAAACCAGTCGTTCCCGTGTTAGTCAATGTTACAGAACGACCGGAAAGTCCAGGCCTCAACAGCGTTGAGGAAGGTACTCTCCCAACCCCGGAACCAAATGAAAATTTAACGTTAGGCGCCTCACTAGTAGTGCCTAAGTTTTCATAGTCATAAGTTGACTCCGATCGAGCGATCGAAATCAACTGGCTTTCCCACGCTAAGCCTGGCTCCGTTTCCGATTTCCCTTCATCGTCGTATCCAGGCGTCCGCTCGATAGGAACCTCCACCTCCACAGTCGTTGTAGTGCCAGATTCCACAGCTTCGATTGTCCCTTCCACTTGTACAACCCGGGTCGATTTCTTACCTGATTGACCCTTCGCCTGGTCTGAAATGGAAGAATCGTGAGCGGGGGGAGGGGCGTTTGTTTATCTTTATTTACGTTCAATAGGCTGACTAGAGTAGACACAGCTGGCGAACTTACAAACCCCCTAGTCTCCTCGACTACGCTAGTACGTGGAGAGATAGCTACGTACGTCTCATTGGCGAGATTGGTAGACATTACGGTCTTATTTTCCTCAATAACTGCCAGTGACCCGGCCAGATACACTTGGAATATGCCGGGCGCCCACACAATACATTCTTCACAGGCCGTGTCCCATGTACATACTCTTCCCTGGCGGCATGGAGGACACGTAGAGTGAAGGTCATAACTAGGCTTGTCACCACCACAAGACATGCATGACATCTGAGACATAATATGAGCCATAATTACGCTGATAACTTATAGAATACTTCCCAAAGGACTTCTTGCTGAATATCAGACGTCTAAGGTAATCCAACTGTGAGTGATTTCGCTAGGAATAGGCAATTTTCACGGAGCTGACAATTTTACTTCCTGACCCACGAGCAGTAGGAACAGGAAGAAGGAATTATGGGTAAGTGAGCAGTCAGGTGACTAGCAGGGGAGAGAACTGTGTCATTCAAATTCTTACTGTATGATTTCATGTAGAACAAGAAATGCAAAGAGTGGAAGTGAGGTAAGTTTTCAGCGCAAATAACACAGTAGAACGTAAAGTTTCTCTCCAATTCACTTTCGTTTTTCAGCTCTCGGCATCACGCAGTTTCGGGGTCGCACACCTATGGTATCGCGTCTTGGTTAGGGCCCCATAACCAGGACGCAACATGCAGTCAGATAAGAGGAAGTTGAGAGACTTTTAACCTGTTCATATAATCCCACAGAGCGATATATACACCTGGGCTGTATATTATCTAGTATCAGAGAGTGTATCAAAATGCACATGGGTTTCGCGTTCAATTATCTCCCCTCGACTGGGGCTCTTGTGTGTGTGAAGTTAACATCGAAACTCTGGTAAGTACAGCACATGCTTCGATCGGAAATGATTTTCAAGTTACAACAGAAATTTATTAAAATTATGCCATTGTGACACAGAGTTTGGGCCATAATTTAGGCGAACGAATAATCGGTTATGCGTCTTTCATTTTGGGTAACCGCTAGGCGAACTGACCGATCGTTCTCCCCAAATTTTAAGGCCTGCTGTAGTAACTTTTCATGCAAATTAAGCAGGGGTATTTGGTAGACCCTTTAACATCACTTTCAACATTTTTTCAGGTATATCATGAGGATGCGGGAGAGCGGGGTGCCTGCTTGTTGTGACAGAGCACTCCTACAATGTAATGTTGCCATTGTGGTGTACCACTCACTGAAGTATCATGCCATAGGCAGATATGAAACCTCACCCAGTCACATATACACACCAGCCTTTGTTCTACATGTATACCCTCTTAAAGCATAAGTGAGCAGGTTAGGGTGATCCCGCTCTCTAAAATGGGGGTAAAAAAGGTCGTTTTTGCTCAATAACTTTTCATTCCTTCGTAACCAATGCATCAAAATTTCAGGCACATTGATTTAGCTATTGTTCCATGTCATAAAAGAATGTCATTAATTTGCCATGTGAAGAACCAGCCAATGTTGTGTTAAACAGCGCGAAGGATGTTTGGTCTATTATTATGCAAATTAGATGGATGACAATTTACTTTTTTACTACCATTTAATGCGGATAGATATGTCTGTATGCGCCTCAAGAGGATTTTGCTGAATTCATTATGTGAACTGATTTATTGAGCAAAAACGACCCTTTTTACCTCCATTTTAGAGAGCGGGATTCCCCTAACCTGGTGAGGAAGCATCAGGTTTCATTATTCAAGTCTTTGGTATGACCTGATCACGGTTGAACCCAGTACATGGTCAATGCTCGTACCAATAGGCTATGGCAGTGTGGTCGGTCCTGTAAAAAATTCCTAATTGTCAAAGATCAAGGGGCATAACTCAGGAAAAACACCAAATCAGATCGAAAAGTTCATGTGGACATCTTCACATGGTGAGGATATGTGTGGGAAGTGTCTAAATGTAGCAAAAAATTCTATGAGAAGTTCCATTCAAAAGATAGATCGATGGCAGTGGTTCTTTTTGTTGTTGAAGGGGCATATATCTCGAGAGAAAAACATCGGATCAGGTCGAAAAGGTCACCTGCACATATTCGCACAGTGATGACAATGTCTGGCTAAATTTTGAAAGAATCCAGCAAATACTAAGTCGTGTACACAAGAAAAAGTAGCTGATGGAAGTAGTTTCTCAATGATCAGAACTCAGAAGAAAATGTCAAATACGGCAGAAAAGGTCACATGCACATCTAACAATGTCTTGGGTGAATTCCAAAGACTCCAACAAGAAATGTGTTCACAAGAAAGGGGGTTGGATTTGGTTTAATGTCAAATGAGTTTGCAGGCACTCTGATATGAACAGACGAAAGCGAGTGAAAAACACACGCCTGACATAGCTCGAGGGGTGTGATTAGCACCCCCAAAATCACACACCTGAAAGATGTTCAGAAGTACATTTGCAGACTTTTTTTTAACACCACACGTTGTGGTCCACATACATTTTCCCATCGTCATCCTCAGAAATATCGGAGCCGATGCAAGAGAAATTGCAGTCTCAAATGTAAATAACTCGACTGTATCCAACAGTTGTCATAACGTTCTAAGTCAGATATATGGTGAGAAAGAAACACGAGATAGAAACAGATCGCCTCCAAGTTGACAGTCGCGCTCCTCAACTTCCCACCATACTTGACAGGACAGAAGTCACGTAATAACATGAACCATGTTCCCAGTGACTCTGTCCCATCATGGCTTGGTTCTGCTATGGTATAACCGCTTAGTGAATTCGGTAATGAAAGAAACTATGGGGTCGAGGTTGTAAAGTAACTTCCGTGTTTCTCAAGGGAGACGACTCTGTATGATTGCTGGGCATTACAATTTACGAAGATTGAAAGGGAAATTCTAAAAGCAGGAATACAGTTTTCATTTTTTTTTTTTTTTTGCAAATGACGAGGCATGCAGAAAACACACGCCTGGATTATTCTTCAGGAGCGCGATCGCACGCCTCAAATCAGAATGCCTGAGTTTGGATGTGCCGAAAAGTTCACATGCACATCTCCACATCGTGGCAATAATATGTAGCAAATTTGGAAAGAATCCAGCAAAACCTCTTTTGACGTGTGTTCACAAGAAAAGGTAGCTGATGGAAGCATTTTTTTTTATATTCAAGGGACATAACTTAGGACAGAATGTTGGATCGGGTCGAAAAAGCCACATGCACAAATTCACACGGTGATGACAATGTGTGGTAAACACTGTTTCCTAAGTATACAGTGCTTGATAGGTTTCCGTTAAAACGAATGCAAACAAATGAAAGTGGTGCACCCATCGTGATGACAAACAGGTTTAAAGCTATCCTGTTTTACCGGGAATGGTCATATGGGTGGCATATTCGTCATCCCGGTATACCGGGAATTATCGGTGAAAGGGTTGAACTTTTAGCTGATGGCAACCACCTGAAAAGGTTACACCAATGAGATTAGACACAAAAAGGGGCATAACTGTGTAAAATATGGGTTGATGTGACTTATTATCAATATAGACTACAAGTAGATAAACAAGTTGCCACAATTTGGAGGCTGTACCAAACACAGTTCTGCAGATAATGTGGTAACACACAAGAACAGATCATGAAACTAGAACTGCGAGCAGTTTTAAGGGCTTCCGAGTCTAGATCTTCCAGATGGTTTAGATATTATTTTAACCAATGGAAAAACAGCATTATGATGTGTGAACTATCGAAATATATATGTACATACAAAATGTACATACTGAACTATACCCCCCCCCCCCTCATGCCCCTCTCCTCTCGTATTGGTTGATGAAGTAGTGGTAGTGCTGAAGGACAGTAGAGGAATTTCAGTTGCTTGATAAAGTCACATACGTATTAATCATTCGTGTCGGCAAATTGTGATATATGTACCAATAAACTTCAAAATGCATATGAAAAAGTGATCACAGTAATATAATTTTGTCGTGAAAGATCAGTCGATGTCCAAGGATAGTCAGGCAGAAGAAATGCTTCGTGTCGGCTAATATAAAGTTTTTGCCTTTCTTTGACGAGAATCCGAAATGGAACTGTCAATACCCAAGGATAGTCACTCACAACATTCGTGTCAGCTTATATAAAGACTTTGTTTATATTTCAAGAGCATTACTAGCCGGCTTTCAAGATATGCTGTGATAACCACAACCTGTTTCCATAAAACACCGCATATATATATATCGTCAGTTTTGCACGTAACTGCCGAAATTGCCCAGGCCGGTTCATATGAAAATAGACCAGTCGATTCAAGATTCGATGAATGAAGACAACCAATTATGAATAAAGTGTGACTGGTAAACCGTGTTTATTTACAAATATTATAGACTACATGTACCGTCTGGATAGACCAGAGATTGATATGAGTTATTATTCTGAAATGTTGTACAACTTGTCCCTCTGCAAAACTCGAGTACGGGTGAACTGCTCAAAAGCACGCACACAAAATACAAAGTGGAAATAGACTCTGCAGGAGAACATACACTTGGTTACTATGACTGGCTATTAGATCAGGCCATTTAACGTGGCAGGGTCGTTTCTGTAAACAGCGATCATCCACGTTCAGGCGGAAAACCAGACTGTCTACAGCCTACTGTCTGGGTTTTGCATTGTTCATTTGAGACATACTTTTGGCCTTTTTCTCTGCCTTGAGAAAGCTGTGCACAGACACCCAAATAGTCCCTCTGATTAACCTCATATTAGGCCCCGAGTTAAAATCAAGCTCTCGGCGAAATCGAACACATTTCATAATCCAAACACCTACCACTGGCCTTCATTTATTATCCGTCACAATAATGGCAGAAACAAATGAAAACAAATTCTTCTCTGGCAGAGGTTGCTTAAAAGCAGTCAATGGAATGGGACTTTTTTCCGTTAATACGCAAACTTGAACGAATTACATTTGATAATAGCGGGAAAATTATTTAAGCTAGGATTAAATGAAATGAAACAATAGAAAGCTATGATATTATCCAATAATAAAACAACTGAGCATTTAGTGCGGGATATAATTTAATGCAGGATATACTTACCACGAACATCGACCTACCTTTGCTGCAAGGGACGTCATTGCTTCGTTTTAGATCTAACAAACATAGTTACTACTGAAGAACAATCCGTCAATTCACGAATTTGGGTGATTATCATCTGAGAATGAAGCTACGTTGAAATGGTTGACATACTTCCGAAAGAGCTGCTCCTGGACAATATTATGCAACAAACTGCAAGGCTATACCACGTATAGTTCCAGAGTTATAGCCCCTACAAGATGTGTTCAGTTTCTGACAAAATTCAAGATGGCGGCCAAACCATGTGACCTAGAAACTTATTTTTTATATATTCTTGATCACCGTATCCTATTGTATATAACTGGCCACTTCGCCTGACGAAATCCGTTACTGTTAACGACTCATTGGAAAACCGTCCATCCAATCAACATGCGATTTTTTCAGTTGAACACATCTTGGGCTTGTCGATATATTGCAGCAGACTAGAAGTCTGTATCTGTCAGGGTTCAAAAGAATAAGCCCTTGCAAAATTTGTTAAGTGATTCACTAAATTCAAGATGGCGGCCAAACCACGTAACATAGGAGCAAAATTTTTGCATATTCGTGATCGCCATGTCCTATAACATATATTTCATAACTTTTCAGGTCAAAATCCGTTACTTGAAAATCCTACCATTTTGATTGGTCGATGGCAGCCATCTTTTTTAATGGATGAAATTTTTAAGTCATAAAATGGGAGAACTCTGTCCATTGATCATGTGTACCAAGCTTCACAACGATCGGAGCAGCGGTTTCAGAAGAGAAGATCGTTGAAGGTTTGGAGCTAAATCCAATATGGCCGCCAAACCGTTCAGCCAATCGAAAATATTTACTTTTAGTGCAACAGACCATGGCCTTCCTGATATATCACAGTGACCTAGAAATCCGTATCTATCAGGGTTCAAGAGAATAAGCCGTTGCAAAATTGGCACAGTTTTTCACAGAATTCAAGATGGCGGCCAAATCACGTGACCTAGAAACTTATTTTTTATATATTCTTGATCACCGTATCCTATTGTATATAACTGGCCACTTCGCCCGACGAAATCCGTTACTGTTAACGATTCATTGGAAAACTAGGTCAAATCAAGATGGCCGCCAAATCGTCCAACCAATCAACATTTGATTTTTTCAGTTGAACACATCTTGGGCTTGTCGATATATTGCAGCAGACTAGAAGTCTGTATCTGTCAGGGTTCAAAAGAATAAGCACTTGCAAAATTTGTTAAGTGATTCACTAAATTCAAGATGGCGGCCAAACCACGTGACATAGGAGCAAAATTTTTGCATATTCGTGATTGTCATATAAGATTACATATATTTCGACAATTTTCCCGTCCAAATCCATTACTTGAAAATCCGACGGTTTTGATTGGCCGATGGCGGCCATTTTGTTTAACAGAACAACTTTTCAAGTAATAGTTTGAGAGGCCTTGATCCATTGATTACGTGTACCAAGCTTCGTGTCGATTGCCTCATTGGTTTCAGAGGAGAAGAGTTTACAAGATTTTTCTGAAAACGAGGTAATCCAAGATGGCCGCTGAATCCTGCGACCAATCACAATCAATTTCTAATATGCAATAGATCTCCACATGCCTGATACGTGTGTGAAGTTTGAGCATGATTGGTCGAATGGTTGCGGAGATTTAGCAATCACAAAATCCGGCAGAAGAATAATAATAATCCGAACAATAATAGAGACTTTTAGTCGGAAGCCTAATTAGGTGCAGATTACACAGGGTTGTGACTGCGTAAAATATGGGTCAATATGACACATTTTCGATACGTGACTTCAAGTAGATAACCAAACTTCCAAATATTGGCAGATGTACAAAACACGATTCTGCAGATAATGTGGTAAAATACAAGAATATATCATGAAATAGGTACAGATTGTAACTCCAAAGGGCGAGTCATTTTTGATAGGCATCTGGACTACAGGTTGGTGAATAAATTTGGCAACTGTATCCAACACGGTTTCTTCACATCATGTGGACAGATGGTTCGACATAAAGACAGACGGACATACATGACGATAATACCTCTGGGTCAAAAATAGCCAAGGAGTAAAACTTGGATCATCCTTTTTTGCAAGAAAAATGATGAGGGATGGAACAATTTATTTGTATTTTGTATTCATTAACTGAATCAATGCTAATACACCACTCTCAGAACTGTTCGTTACGATCATGTACCTAGTACCCTCACTCCAGTACGTAGTCTAATCATCGTGGCGACTAACGAGCAAACCCAAGAAATATACCTCAAAATATTGCAATTCATGGGATTTGAAATAAAACATATTGAGCAAAATCTTCTGAGGATACAGGTGCAAAATCATGCATGTGGTGACAATAAAACAGTAACTTTTTTAATAGGTCTAAAACATTTAGGTACAAAGCAATGAAATCTAGGTAAATCAACAAAACCCACAGGTTAGAGAGGTTATAGAGCCCTGATTGTGGGTACAAATTCCATGATGACAAGATAGATAATATAGAGATATGACAGTGTGAATACATACATATATCACAGTGTAAGCCCTGGATCCACAGTAGGTCATATTTATCAATAATGATATATTGCCATGATTTCCCCCGAGGGGCACACATCTGCACTGGGCGCCATAATTCATATAGTAATTACACATTAGTTCATTAATCAATTCTATCTGTGCTCTAAGTGTCACGATGCGATATTGTAACCCTAACCAATATCACATTCTATAAATGTACATGCAGAGAGTGTAATATGAAATCCGACCATCTCAATATAAACTGATTGACAATGACTGAACACCATGAACACTGCTGCATTGTAACCTCATGTCTACATTGTAACCTCATGTCTACATTGTAACCTCATGTCTACATTTTTTGTTTCTGCCTACATGTACATTTTTAAATTACTGACTATATTTTCAACCCAAAAGTTAAGATTTCAGATTTTTCAGGGCTTTGATTGGTTAATTGTGTATTCTGAAGTCACAATTAACCACAGTTAAGATATAAGCTTTACTGAAATTTCTTCATGCTATTTAACCCTACCTACCTGGAGCGGGGGGGGGCTCCGAAACGACAAAACCGAGGAGGCTGAAATTTGGTGACTTCAAAGCTTATCTTATTGGGGTCATTTTGAGTCAATTTTCATACACCCCTGGGCAGAGGATCATGGGTAAATTCAAAATGGCGACCATGTGGTATCCGTGAAAGTCATGTCTTTTTGCTCCATTTTTCTCATTTTCCTTGCCTAAGAGGCATTGAAAGTATTTTATTTATGCAAACCTAATTATTCTATATTTTATTTGATTTTTTTTTCGAGAGAAAAATCGGAAAATGAAAATTTCGAAAAATCGACCCCAAAAAGGCCGAAAAATAGCTTCCGAGAAGATGTCACTGTGACGTCATCATGGTGGCCATCTTGGATTTTTTTACATTTCCCGTTAGAGCTTGAACCCAAGATACTGTGTGGTAAGTTTCAGCACTCTAGCCTTAATGGTAGAGAAAATATATAGGGGGGGCATCGCCCCCCCCAGGCTGCGATACACCCCAAATCACCCAGGCCAGATATGGTTAATCCAACATAGAGGTTTGCAGTGATCTCCCTTTGTTTAATCAAATTTAAAAGTGAAATGCGAAGGCTTATAAATTCTCATTTTTATTTTATGTTGATAGAATAATGATAGAAAATATCAGTCTATCTGCTTCAAATGCTTGGTTTAATTTGAAGTAGTTGACTGATAGAGGCTTTTAAGAAGTTGGTACCCCAAGTCCAGCTGAATTCTGATTTGCAAACCGTATTCGCTTATCTTTCCAAATGTCTGAATATTACAAGTACATGTATTGACATCCCGCCAGGTGATTTGAAGGTGCATCACAAACCAGCGTTAAACAAAGGCATAAAGCAATGCGGATTTCATTTCTGAAAGCAGCCAGGCGTGGGATACCAACTTTGGAACACTTTTCTAAAGCTACTAGGAGACAAAATACTTCAAATAATAGATAGAATAAAATAGAGTTTTCATCATTATTTGGTTTGGTTTGGTTTGGCATGGACATTGTGGTATATGCCATTCCACCACACCACCCAACATAGGTGCCCTCACACCCATGATGCACATACATGCATAAATGTATTACTAGGCTTCCAAATTGGCTTGGTATGTTCTTCAATAATGTTCCATATTCTGGAGTGGAAGCTCAATAATAGTGAAAAATTTGGTAACGGCATAGGCGAGAGCTAGCCCACAGCATGCTACAATTCAGGATGAATATAAACAGGTATCGGATACACAAGGTCATTCAAAATAAATGATGTATTCCCCATACTGCTTATATATACTTTTTCTATTAAAAAAAGGTTTGGTTCACAATTTGTTGATCTACCTGACCTACCAATTCCAAAGGAGTGATATTTTGAAAAAAAATGTAAAGTTACCTGCCTAACTCTATTCAACTTTGTTACGGCAAGCATAAATAATATTTTGGATGGACTGACATGCTTGATGAGAGCAGGACTCCAGGCCGATTACAGGTCTGGCTGAGGCTGATTTCAGGTCTGGCTGAGGCTGATTTACAGGTCTGACCCGAGACTGATTTACAGGCCTAACTGATGCTGATTTACGGTGAAATATCCTGATGGTAGGGCTGATCTCAGAAATACAGCATTGTACTGGTGAATAGATGACAGAGCACACAGCCCTGGGCTATTAGAGAGGCTGGGCTGGGTTGATCAGTCCCATCAGAATGAAATGCCTGGTGTGTTCATAAATAATTGGTAAAATCCATGCAGTAAGAAGCAGGGTGAAAAGGTGCGAGTGAATGAGCAGGTCAAACTGTATGTATAATAATCCCATTTACCTGACTCAGTGACTGCGTGCTCAACTCTGACAATGATTACTCTATTTTCTGTGGTCTTATACGAGTGCGTCTGTGGACTGTCAATCAACGTGAAGGGGGTGGAGACTGGAACAGAAACGTGCTCAGGTCATCTGCATGTTATTTCACAGTTGAAAATGGGTCATTCCACATCAACTCAACCAAACATTGGACACTGAACAGATTTCTGGAAATTTGATGTGATATAATTCACATCATTCGAAACACAATTGGATCCCAAATTACACATATCTAGGTCAATAACTGAAATTTGAACTAATATAAATCACTTGCCATTTTTATTCCATATTTCTGTAACTACACAATATTTTATCATAGCAATAAGAAAGACGATGCTTGCATCATTTGAATGGTGATTTCTTAGAACTACTATTAGATTTGCTGAAAAGTGGGACATGAAAGAGCTTTCTCCATTTTTTAACTTTAACTCAAAATACATAATTCTCGAAAGTCACAAAATAATAATTTCAGAAAATTTTGAGCTGGATGCCCCATGGGTAACTCACATAACAGTGAGCTGGGTGCCCCATGGGTAACTCACATAACAGTGAGCTGGGTGCCCCATGGGTAACTCACATAACAGCCCATTTGACGAGATGGGGTCAGATATGTGAGGAGTTGGTCGATGAACTCTTCATTTACATGTCCTCCCCACCATTATTTCTCACAAATGTCAAGCTCATTGGGTTGAGTGACCAATCTCAAAATTTTAAGAAATTGTTCTTTGCATAAGGCTGTAACCTGTGACCTATTTTGTGACTATTCAGAGGCCAAATTCTTCTTCTGAGAATAATTTTGTTTTAATCCTCCCAAAATGTGTGCCTTTAAATGAAGCAAAAATCAGCTTCTGGTTGAAAGTATCCAGTTATGGACATTAGGTTAAATTTCAACGACTTGTATTTCAGGAACTTGATAACCTAAACACATGCAATATAAAATTCAAATATTCTTCACAGAGCCTATTATCACACAGGAAGGAAGCAATCAGAGATTGCTCAATTGTATGCCCCCCCTTCCGCTTTAATCCGACACTGCCCCGCCATTGTTCTGTTGTTTATTGGTTGGTGGAAGCCTAATTTGGATAATCATAAACATTCTGTTTCTGTCACTTTTTTTGCCATGCCTCACATAATACATATTCCAAGTATCAGCCAACAAGTGATAATACGATGTTTCGATGCAAGATGGTCGCCAGGGCTTTCGCCAAAGCTGAAAATGTGACCTGGTTATGTGACCTACATTCCTTGGGAGTATATGGTGGTGAAATAATGAAGCGATCAGTGAACTTTGAATTTTGCACCCGAATCACTCTTTTTGGGGCAACTTCATACTTCAGGACCTATGTTGTCTGCTTTGGAATGTAGGATAACATATAATATAGCCATTTTTCTGGTCCAAATCGGTTATGGACTGAGATCCAGCCTGGACAAATAAATATATCCCATTCACTTTAGGTTTGATAAACAAAGGGCCATAACTCTTGAAAATATAACCGAAAGCAGAGAAACTTCACGCTGTACACCAATGGGTCACTGACCACATATCATGCAAATTTCATACTTGTCCATACAATATTAACCGAGATCCAGCCCTACAAGTCTAAACAATTTGAAGAAAAAGGGCCATAACTGTTGAAAATATACGCGAAATGTGGAGAAACTTCACGCTGCACAACTACAGGGCACTGACCAGATATCCTGCAAATTTCATAATTGTCCATACAATATTAACCGAGATCCAGCCCGGACAAGTCCCAATTCACACAAATTTGAAGAAAAAAGGGCCATAACTCTTGAAAATATATGCGAAACGCGGAGAAACTTCACGCTGCACAACTACAGGGTACTGACAACATATCCTGCAAATTTCATAATTGTCCATACAATATTAACCGAGATCCAGCCCGGACAAGTCCCAATTCACGGAGAATTCAGGAACAAAGGGCCATAACTCTTAAAAATATAAGCGAAACGTGAAGAAACTTTACGCTGCACAATTGTGGGGCACTGACCACATATCATGCAAATTTCATACTTGTCCATACAATATTAACCAAGATCCAGCCCGGACAAGTCCCATTCACAGAGATTTCAGAAAAAGGGCCATAACTCTTGAAAATTATACCGGAACTCGGAAAAAACTCAACGCTGCACATCTACGACGCACTAGCCACATTCCATGCAAGTTTCAATCCTGTCCATCAAATATTAACCGAGATATTGCTCGGACAAGAAATTCGGACGGACAGATGGACAGACGGACAGACAGACAGACGGACGGACAAAGCGATCGCTATATGCCCCCCCTCTAGTTAGAGGGGGGGGGGGGGCATAATTATACCAAATTGTAAAACATGAGGCACCAGAAGTGCTACAACCCCTCAGCCCATTAGTAGTCCACACCAACATGTTTTTATGAGTGTAGGAGTTTGGATGCCTAGCAGAGAGTTACGGCATGCGAAATTCAAACCCAAACCACAAATCATGGCATGGTATCTGCATACCGAATCTGACAAGGAATCCTCAAGTTCTTGCCCGGAAACCAAATTTAAATTTTGCCACCAGGTGGCATCATGTAGGCGCAAGTGGGCGACATGCAATCACAAGCGGCATCTCATGGCATGGTATCTGCATAAGAAATTTGAGAAGATTGCGATGTGCAGATCTCAAGTTATTATCCAGAAAGCAGATTTAGATTTTGCCATCAGGTGGTGCACCTGGAAGTGCAAGTGGGCGAAACACAATCCAAAGAGACATCTCATGGCATGGTACATAAACATACAAATTTGAGAAGAATCCGATGAGCGGTTCTCAGTTGCCCGGAAACAAATTCCAGATGGACAGACGAATGGATGGATGTACTGACACACAGAAAGACAGACAGACAGACAGACAGACGAATCCAGTATACCCCCTACTATGTATAGAAGTATAAAAAGTGACAAGGTATCAACCTACATGTATCTGAAGGAAAAAATATGTAAAGTTCTGATCTTATTGCCATGGCCTGAAAAGTGTCAGATTGGGCCATTGGTCCATTGGGGGTTTTGTCTGCATTTTTCCTGTTCGCTGGGCCAGGGGGTTTTGTCTGCATTTTTCCTGTTCGCTGGGGGTTTTGTGCAAATCCCAAAAAGAATGCTGTACGGTTCTCATATAAACCTGTTCATCATTTTCATAGAATGGCTTTCGTTTATCGGTTGGCGAGGACACATGTTGTTCAGTGTTACAATTACTTTCATTATCAAGTTGGATAAATTCATTTCATGCACACCTATGTAATACGTCTTGAAGTTGTTTCATATATTTATTTAGAAGATACAGCAAGTAAACATTGGATTTATTCAGTGTATCATTCAAAAATAAAGCCTCTGTGTACTATAAACTTAGATCTGAAAGGTGCTGTGCTGATAATGGCACAAATTTATGCATACCAAACTACTATTTATAAGTGTTTCCAACGCATGGAAATTTCACAAATTACAACTGAAGCATAATTAATTAAGCCAACTGAGTATTGGTAAATGGTAATTCACGAGCAGAAAAGCTTGTGGAAAATTAAACTGTAGATATAAATTCCCATCCAGCACATTATAGCTATGTGGTTATCTCGCCTTGTCCACTACACTGCAGAAAAAGTTTTGGTGCATGTAATATGTAGATTTATGTGGATCGGGGAAATGCATGCAAGATTCCGTGAATATTTTGGAAGTAGAATGGAAAGAAAACATTTCTGGGCACAGGGAAATTATTATGTAAATAATAATGTAATGCATAATGTTGGAATTAAACCATGATACAGATGGACAGAAAAGTGGACGGACGGACAGACAGACAGACAGACAGACAGACAGACAGACGAAGACCTGACCAACGAAACATACAAAAGGCAGATTACAGATTACATTCTATATTGGACAGAAGTTTCGCTGCACTGCCTTCGGTGCTTCTCAAGATATGAAGTCCCAGGGAAAAGAGGACGGACAGATGGGGTGACGAGTCCAATCGGGCTGCGGGGTAATTAGTCGCGATTGTTCAGTTGATTTGATGTGGAATGATCCATATAAACATACTTGCACTTGCAGTACATGTGTGGCAATATGTTAGACCAAAACTAAACTACTGGAAACTAACATTACCTCACAGCAAATCACAAGTAAAGTAAGTGAAAATCTTCGGGAAAGTTGGATGATGGTCATGTATAGTGGTTGTCTACATTAGTTGATAGTCATGTACATTGGTTGATGGTCATGTATGTTGGTTGATGGTCATGTATGTTGGTTGATGGTCATGTATGTTGATTGACAATCGTGTACGTTAGTTGACAGTCATGTATGTTAGATGATGGTCATGTACTCGGGTTGATGTTCGATGAAGTTCCTAGATCATGTACATGTAAATACATGTAGCAGAAGTTGGTTGATATCGATGGTCATGAAAGTCTCGAGATTGTAAAAATTGGTAGACCGACATGTAGTTGGTTGATGCCCATAATAGTCTAATGATAGCAGAAGTTGATTGTCATGAAAGTCTCCACCTAGCTAGCTAGCTTCACCAATTGTTCACCAATGCCACGAAATGTGGCTGGTTTTCCACAGTCAACTCATGTTCATGCTATGGGGACTATGTTAGCCAATACACGCAGAAATTTATTCCCATCAAATTATGAAGACTGTGTGATTGATTTATTTTCCCTATGTCAGATTTTCTTCCAGAAAAATTTTCTGCCCAATGAATGGGAGATACCCCCTACATGTATTCTTCAATCCTCCATCTCAACATCACTACATGTATGTACATGGTGAGAAACATCAGCAATTTAACAGAAGCAGTGGCTTATCAGAATGCTAATAAGCAGAAATTGGGTCATGCTCATGAAAGTCTCTGTAGAGCAGGATTCAGTGGGTACCATTCAGTGGGTGGTCATGCTGGATGATGATGATGATGATTATGAAAGTTTCAGTAGAGCAGGAATCAGTGGGTGGTCATGCTGGATGATGATGATGAAAGTCTCTGTAGAGCAGAAATCAGCGAATGATGATCATGACAGAAATCAGTGGGTGATGATGATGAAAGTCTCAGTAGTGCAGAAATCAGTGGGTGGTGCACTCTGGAAGATGATGACAAAAGTCTGTTGAGCAGAAAGCAGTGAGTGGTGCATGATGGATGATGATGATGAGGATAACGTAGTGTCTGTAGAGCAGAAATGAGAGGGTGGTCAAGCTGGATGATGATGATGATGACGAAAGTCTCTATAGAGTGGAAGTTGGTTGATGCTCAGGAAAATCACTAACACACATTGGGTGATGGTTATGAAAGTCCCAATATACATGTACATGTAGCAAAATTAAGCATTTGCTTATTGATTAGGCGAAAGTTTACATGTATGCCCATACCTCTCTGTACAGTAGAAGTTGAGAACCGCTCATTGAAAGTCTCTTATATGCTATTCTCTAGTAATCCAATCAGTTCCAGGCCACCTTTCACTTCCATTACATCAAAACTCACACTGAACGACCCTTTACTTTGCAAACATCTTGTATAGTAACCCAATTGTGAACTGTTCTGAACAATTGAAGCTGAATGTTGGCAGAAGTTTTTTAGGAATCTGACCTAGAAGTGTACATTATTAGAGAGCTTACGGTTCACCATAGTAGAATTTGGTCAGGAAATAGTAGAATTCAGCTGATCTAACGAGTTTGGTGGATGCTTTTGAAAGTATGTAGATACATGTAGGAAGAGTTGGACATGTAAGTTGGTAACTGGTCATGTAAGTCTCTCACCAGTAATTGGTAGTTGGTCATGTAAGTCTCTCACCAGTAATTGGTAGTTGGTCATGTAAGTCTCTCACCAGTAATTGGTAGTTGGTCATGTAAGTCTCTCACCAGTAATTGGTAGTTGGTCATGTAAGTCTCTCACCAGTAATTGGTAGCTGGTCATGTAAGTCTCTCACCAGTAATTGGTAGTTGGTCATGTAAGTCTCTCACCAGTAATTGGTAGTTGGTCATGTAAGTCTCTCACCAGTAATTGGTAGTTGGTCATGTAAGTCTCTCACCAGTAATTGGTAGTTGGTCATGTAAGTCTCTCACCAGTAATTGGTAGCTGGTCATGTAAGTCTCTCACCAGTAATTGGTAGTTGGTCATGTAAGTCTCTCACCAGTAATTGGTAGTTGGTCATGTAAGTCTCTCACCAGTAATTGGTAGCTGGTCATGTAAGTCTCTCACCAGTAATTGGTAGTTGGTCATGTAAGTCTCTCACCAGTAATTGATAGCTGGTCATGTAAGTCTCTCACCAGTAATTGGTAGTTGGTCATGTAAGTCTCTCACCAGTAATTGGTAGTTGGTCATGTAAGTCTCTCACCAGTAATTGGTAGCTGGTCATGTAAGTCTCTCACCAGTAATTGGTAGCTGGTCATGTAAGTCTCTCACCAGTAATTGGTAGTTGGTCATGTAAGTCTCTCACCAGTAATTGGTAGTTGGTCATGTAAGTCTCTCACCAGTAATTGGTAGCTGGTCATGTTAGTCTCTCCCCAGTAATTGGTAGTTGGTCATGTAAGTCTCTCACCAGTAATTGGTAGTTGGTCATGTAAGTCTCTCACCAGTAATTGGTAGCTGGTCATGTAAGTCTCTCACCAGTAATTGGTAGTTGGTCATGTAAGTCTCTCACCAGTAATTGGTAGTTGGTCATGTAAGTCTCTCACCAGTAATTGGTAGTTGGTCATGTAAGTCTCTCACCAGTAATTGGTAGTTCATGTAAGTCTCTCACCAGTAATTGGTAAGTCTCTCACCAGTAATTGGTAGCTGGTCATGTAAGTCTCTCACCAGTAATTGGTAGCTGGTCATGTAAGTCTCTCACCAGTAATTGGTAGTTGGTCATGTAAGTCTCTCACCAGTAATTGGTAGCTGGTCATGTAAGTCTCTCACCAGTAATTGGTAGCTGGTCATGTAAGTCTCTCACCAGTAATTGGTTGATGTTCATTGAGTTCTGAAGCAAAAGTTGGTTGATGTTCATGAAAGTCTAATGTACATGTACATGTAACAACTTTGGTAGAAATTCACAAAGATATTTAAAAGTTGTTAAGTCATGAAGGTCTTCACAAGTAGAACCAGAGACCCTTGAGTTGCCGCTCTAAAAACATACGTCTCACCCAACCTCCCTACTTGCCTTTAGTAGGCAGTATTTATAGGAAGGTGCTATAAAATGAATGTGGCAGTAAGTATCTCTGAAAATACATGAAAGGATTAACACACACACACCAAAACCTAACATGCTTAATCAGATGAGGAGGTCATTCCAATGAAGCTTCCATTCAAGTTTGGTGAAATTCTGTCCAGTAGTTCTCCAGATATCTGTGTAACAAATTTGGAGGGACAGACATTGGACGGATGCATGCACACCAAAATCTAATCAGATGAGGCCATTCCAATGAAGGTTCCATCCAAGTTTGATGAAATTCCGTCCAGGAGTTCTCCAGATATCTTGAATACAAGGCCTGTATATCCATGTAAAAGTAGAAGAACGGACGAACGGATGCTGAACACGGAAATGCACACGAACACATAATCAGATGAGGAGGCCATTCCAATGAAGTTTCAATCCAAGTTTGGTGAAATTCCATCCAGTAGTTCTCTAGATATTTCGCAGACAAGAAAAGGGGGCACACAGCACTAACACAGAACTTGGGAAACATAACAAGTTGATAAGTTATTAAGATCTTTACAAATACATGTAGCAGAAACTGGTAAGTCATGATTGTCTACCAAGTAGCAAAAGTTGGTATTAAAGTCATGAAGGTCTTTACATTGGTAAGTCATGAAGTACATGTAGCAGAAGTTGTAAGTCATGAAGTAAATGTAGCAAAAGTTGGTAAGTCACGTTACAATACAAGTTACATGTAGTAAGCCATGAAGGTCTTTAAAAGAACAGAAGATGGTGGAGGGTGGTGAAAGCAGGAAGTGACTGATGCCCACAAAAGCACAGCAGAATGTAACCTTTCTATCGGGTGAACAAATAAGTCATTTTATTTTTCCTAACATTAATATTCTTGCTCATTTTATTTTATTAATTAAAACATCTGCTCACAATGGATGTTCTCTCAGCTCGTAATGGATGTTTACGTACAATAAATTGAACTGAATTGAATTGAATTGTACAAATCTGCCAGTATCTAGATACATATACATGTAGAAGATGGTTGGAGCCCATGAGCAAAAGATGATAAGTCATCAACCAAGAATCGCGACACTTTATCTCGTTTTCCAGATAATTACAGAACCTTTATTTTCGCCTATTTTCCACATGTAATTTTTTTCAAATAACTATCATCTTATCATCATATTTACACATGTGGACATGGAATTGAAGTATAACCTATTATACACATGTGGACATGGAATTGAGGTATAACCTATTATACACATGTGGACATGGAATTGAGGTATAACCTATTATACACATGTGGACATGGAATTGAGGTATAACCTATTATACACATGTGGACATGGAATTGAGGTATAACCTATTATACACATGTGGACATGGGATTGAGGTATAACCTATTATACACATGTGGACATGGAATTGAGGTACATGTATAACCTATTATACACATGTGGACATGGAATTGAGGTATAACCTATTATACACATGTGGACATGGAATTGAGGTATAACCTATTATACACATGTGGACATGGAATTGAGGTATAACCTATTATACACATGTGGACATGGAATTGAGGTATAACCTATTATACACATGTGGACATGGAATTGAGGTATAATATAACCTATTATTCACATGTGGACATGGAATTGAGGTATAACCTATTATACGCATGTGGACATGGAATTGAGGTATAACCTATTATTCACATGTGGACATGGAATTGAGGTATAATATAACCTATTATTCACATGTGGACATGGAATTGAGGTATAATATAACCTATTATTCACAACTTGTCTCTTTGAATACTCACCAAATTTGAAATCATCCTTACTAAACATTTTCCAGCATTATATTTTTAATGTGATCTTCAATATACATGAAATCCTTTCGTCATCTTATTTTTTCTTGATGCGCCAAAATTATTATTTCGAGCATGTACATGTACTACGAGGTTATTTCTAACACGATGGTTTAAAAATAAGTTAAGGCTCCAAATCTGTCCTTTAACAATCAAAGAAGATTTTCTTCTGCCGCTAACGTTTTTGACAATATTTTGCTCAGGATTTTTTTGTGAACGTGGCATTTTCTAAAGCGTTTCGTTTATTAATAATGAAAGCTCAATATCACTCCACGATACAGTGGTAACAAAATTTGAAAACTCAATTTGACCCCAGAGAAAAAACCCAATATTGAGTTATATTGAGTTTTCAGTGGTAAACAATTTGGCTTCATGTGTACATGTAGTTTTCAACTTCAAAAAAAAAATGACACGAAATCCTGTCTGGGATAGGTCAGTTACAATGTACTTCAGGCCTGCAGATAAACTGTTCATGTATTCTGGGATTGTCATTCCTCAGTGATTTTTAATCACCAGATAGCAGCACTCTATCCTGAGCAAACACTGTCCGCACTATGAAGTCCAACCTACATGTAAGTCAGCTTATATGCACTGACTGCATAGGGTTACATGTAGCTTACTGAAGAGAAAAAATCAATGCCTGATTCGGGAGATACTGGATTACATTTGATCGTGAAGCAATATTTCATAATCGACACAGCCAGGTGAGAATGAGATTTCATATTTCAAGGCGAAAATGCTCTTACCTGCGTCTCTGAACACGGGCATTTCCAATCACCCCAAATCCAGAGCAACCAAAGTTATCAGCACAACAATAAGGATGCAGACATGAAGAACTCTATGACTGATGATATTAGACTGTGGAGGTGATGTATACCGTTATGCCAAGAACTCATCCAACTCTCATATGGACCGTCATAATTGAGCACATGTCAGCCACCAGCTGATATAAGCCGCACCTAAGCTATTCACTAATATAATCATGAATGATAACCGGACTGGTCTATTATTAAGAATGGATGAAGGCGGGAAGCATAGGGAGTGAATGTCCCATGCAGTCGTGCATGCCTGATGAGCTAGATGGGGAATTAATTCTGTTGACTAACTCAGTCATGTTGCTCCACACAGCAGGATGACTGCCTCCCCGCCGGTCAAATGAATATTTATAATATGTTTCCTGTTGGTGCTAGTTAATAAAACTTCACCAATCCTGAACATGCTGAATCAGACCAATAAGGCCAAATTTTTTTTATTACTCGGTTTACAGATACAGGAAAAAAAAGGAAGTTACATTTTTTCTATTTTTTTCCCCCCCCCCAATCCATTTACGGAACCTTTGGTTTCGCTTTGTGACTAGCAATGTAATCATAAAAATCCTGGAATTCATTGAAAGGTTTCGGGATGTGGAAACCTCGATCTGTGAAGGCTTTGTGATACCAGGTACCAAAGAGCGCTGGCAATACTAAAGGCCACTATTCTATCAATACTGTCAACCTGGTTGGAGAGGAAACCAACGTCCATGTTCTTCATGACATTGATCAGCTTGTTGAATACTCGGTTAACGTACCGTAATGGGCCTGGCAGTGTATAAATAAGGTATACCTTAATTTCCTCAGGCAAGATGTAGCTTCACTCCACTCTTGTCACAGTGGACATCAAAGGTTACCAGCTGACAAGTCCTTCTGCCATTTTTGATTTTATCATTCTTCAAGACTGGAAATTTGAACAGTCCTCCGGGGACTAGCTGAGATATTGGATCATGCTCATTTTCCTCCATTGGGGTCACCCCGGTGTGCATGTATTTGGAAATGACAAGTGCCTAATTCCAGGCATCTATGTTCTTATCTATGGGTAGACAAGTTCCATATTAATTATAATATACTTTTTGATAAACTATGGAAACTTTGGGCTTGCTGTCAGACTAGATAATTGTCAGGTATTCAAACTTTGGGCTTGCTGTCAGACTAGATAATTGTCAGGTATTCAAACTTTGGGCTTGCTGTCAGACTAGATAATTGTCAGGTATTCAAACTTTGGGCTTGCTATCAGACTAGATAATTGTCAGATTCAAACTTTGGGCTTGCTGTCAGAACTAGAGGCTTGCTGTTGTGGGTATTCAAACTTTGGGCTTGCTGTCAGACTAGATAATTGTCAGGTATTCAAACTTTGGGCTTGCTGTCAGACTAGATAATTGTCAGGTATTCAAACTTTGGGCTTGCTGTCAGACTAGATAATTGTCAGGTATTCAAACTTTGGGCTTGCTGTCAGACTAGATAATTGTCAGGTATTCAAACTTTGGGCTTGCTATCAGACTAGATAATTGTCAGGTATTCAAACTTTGGGCTTGCTGTCAGACTAGATAATTGTCAGGTATTCAAACTTTGGGCTTGCTGTCAGACTAGATAATTGTCAGGTATTCAAACTTTGGGCTTGCTGTCAGACTAGATAATTGTCAGGTATTCAAACTTTGGGCTTGCTGTCAGACTAGATAATTGTCAGGTATTCAAACTTTTGAGACGGACAACAATTCTTTTACAGCTAATACATCAAAATCACGTTCTGAATAGTACACTTTGTTGTTGTTGTTGTTGTTGTTATTGGCAGTTTCATGTCATTCTCGACAATTATCGAGCTGCCCCAATTCGATTTAAGTAGGCCAAAAATTTTGTACGGAAAAACATCAACTTGGGGTTGGTGAATACGTAAAATTGACAAACAACAACGTAAAATACCACTCACTGGCTGGCTTACTTTTTATCTGGCAAACGGTCGTACTTCTTGCTTGCCGTCTTTAAGATTGTAAAAACGTCTGGACCAGTTGCTTTGTTCTGTTGGGTTTCTCTCCGCTGTAGATATGCCACTATGTCTGTACAGCCACGATTCACCAGCAAATTTACCGGGGTATAAACTGGGCACAAGGTCAGGTCGGCTTCCCGTGGCGTTCCAGCCTTTAAACTTAGGATACTAAACAGCGGCAGATATTGTTGTTCCATTTCATTGCTCACAAGATCCCCTTCCGATACGGGACGGACAAAAGCTCTAAAGAGAAAGTTAGGTCCGTCTAAAATTTTTAGACCGAACCACGCTTGAATCAGGGGGATGGCCATGCTTGCTGTTGCCTGGATGGTAGACAGAGAGGGGGCACTACGGTAACCGAAACTCATGCGATCTATTGCGAGAGTCTACGATAGTACAACAACACCACATTTCTCGACCATGGCTAGCAATAATGCGATTTTCTGTTTGGTTCCCCAAACGTGATAACAAGTCGGCGGGTACTTTGGAAAAAATAACATACTGTGAATCTATCGGTGGGAAATCATGGAAAAAATTCTGAGAATATGATTTTATTTTTTTCCGTGTTTGCCAGAGAGGAACGTCGGCGGATCCGTAAACCAAGTTATACAAAAAAATGTGGCCTAACCTCTCAAGGGTAGGAAGCTTCAATATACATATACATGTACCACCACAGCCCTCGTAATCCAAAAATCTGCCTTGACAGAAAATGTTGTAAAATTACATTATCAGCCACATGTTAAACATGGCTGACAGGGGCCGAATTGCTATCTATTTGCAGGACATGTCCGGCAGAAAACTGGCACTGCCCTGCAGGTTTTCAGTCAGTTTACATGTATTTTAATTATGTACCGGACAATTCTTGACAAATGTCCTGCAGGTATTTCATGAACATTTCGACCCCTGACTGAGGCAAACTCTATTTTCGGCAATGCCGAATGCCAATGCCAATTGCGAGGGCTGCACCACAACATGAAGATATATGCCAATCATGCCAATGGTGAATGTGACTGAAAGATTTATAATTCCCAATCATAAATCATGGATTTGAAAACAATATCCAGCAATTAACAATTTTAAGGTTAAGCTATCCTCATACAGTTTTGAGAGGAAAATTTTTAGTGGCAATTTATTTATTTATTTCTTTTGTTTTTCCAACAACATTATGTGAAATCTGATACAAAGGGTTTGATATTTGAACAAGAGCCATACATGTATATGGGCTTCAATATATGCCTGTGCATACCTATATAAACCATAACTTTAAACATAAATTGTATTAACTAAAATTTGACCTTGATGGAATAGGTCAAGGTCACCCAGCTATAGAAATTCCAGGGTTTATGTCCATGGTCGACTAGAAATCCCTGGAAATAAACTGGAATCCCTGGAATTATGCTGGAAACCATGGACAATGTCCATGGTCACATTATTCTGGCCCCTGGAAACCATGGACGATGTCCATGGATACCATGGAATTACAGGAATTCACCACTTCTTCAGCATGGAAATTGGACTTAGAAAAATTATAATCAAATTAGGCTGGAAAAAGCATGGAAATTGTGAAATTAGAAAATTTTTCAGAGAAATGAGTGTGGACTTAAAATATTTTCAAAAAAAAAGAAATAGAATTTATGCAAGCAGCACTGTTTCTTGTTTTGATAAAATGGGCAATAAATTTATCGATCTAGGAAACCAAGATGGTAAATCGGCGAAGATACCGTCTAGTGGTAACACTGAAAAATGTGTGTGACCTGTTTATTGTTATTCTCCGAGATCTCCTATAACAATCGACAACAATTCTGCTTTTTCGATTTGAACTTGATTGGCATTTGGTTCACAGATATTTACAATCTTTGATATTTGGTTCACACACCATGTAAGAATCATGAGACAATGCATACAATAGCCAAGTCTGGGGACAACAATGTGTCTAGACTTGTGCCTTTTCAGTGACACAAAGACCCAGATAATAGCTTCCTACATGAAGTATCTCCTGACAAACCAGACTATCCGACAGGAATATATGCAGAATTTTCTGGAGAAGAATGTTTACCATGAACCATGTCTGAGCCTTATTCTTATTCGGATAGCTTAACCTTATTTGCATAGCTTCCTACCACACTATATTGTTTACAATGGTCCACAGTTCTAATTGTAATTGCAAGTTGCATAAACACTTTTATTTCAGCAGTGACTTGTACAATCTTTTCACTAATTTCACCAACTTTAGTAATATCAGACGGTGGTATGTTAATTCGACATAAAGACTGAACTGCCCAAATTACTAATATGAATCATCTTCAATCCTGCCTATATTGGTCCAAACATGTAGTTGTAAAAATTGATAACAAGATTTGTCATCACCAGAATGAACAATTGAAATCACAGTACCCGGTTTTAACTAATTTACTCTCCACATACAACCTCTAACCATCTGGGTCATCTAAACATGGTAAGACTGACCCTGGGATCGTGTGTATCCATTTTCAGCCTATTTCCTGCAACTATACAAGGGAATTCCCCGGAATCAAATCCACGTCATCAGCCAATCAGCTAAAATTCAACCGACATAACCCCAACGTAACCTGCCATTTTCGAGTCATGTGCTGTCACACCTGTTCTTCAGAAATGAGCAGGTTGTTCACAATGTTCTGTAATGTAATGTTCTGAGACGTTCACAACTTAATTCCGTTCAAAGTGATTTGGAAGGGCTCCTGCACATTTCTGCAGCTGAAGGTCTACTGCAAAGACTTGTGCCCATTTTGCCAAAGTGTGATAATTGTATATACTGTGGAATTCCTGATAATGTAATATAGTGTCTTTTAGTATTCCGTTAATAAGCTGACAATGAATATATTCAAGTGTAGTAAGATGTATAGCCACAAAAATGGCATTGAAAACAAAACAATTATCTTGACAATTTGACATCAATAAATTAAACTAGAATGTGGCCTAACATACACTGATCCATATAGCAATTATTCATTTCATACAGTTGTTTAATATACAAAATGATTATTCTTATGTCTCATGACTGAATCTAGTGCCTGCATGTATGGAGTCAGAAATCCAGATATATTCTGCTACATGAATCAGTTGCCAAAACCAGTTGATCTGCAGCAATACTGTAGAAAACATGGAAAAACCCTGCACAATTCCATGGTGAGGACTGGACATTGTCCAGCCTCACAACCATGGAAACCCTGGACAGTGTCCATCCTCGTCCATGGAAACCCTGGACAGTGTCCAGCCTCGTCCATGGAAACCCTGGACAACCATTTCCTGCCTTTCTCAAAACAAATTATCATACCGTGGATTCAGAGCATGGAAAAACCATGGAAAACAGTCCGAATACTCCAGCCTTTTTCCAACGTAAGTCTTTTCCATGCTTTTTCCATGGAAACCCTGGAATTTCTATAGCCGGGCTCATCTTCATTTGGCTCCTGATCCATTGCCAGTTGACGGATTCCACGATAACCTAGTTCACTTTTCAGTCAAATTCCTTGTCATGTACATGTACATGTTTGCTAAACTCACCAAGGTTGTGTAACAGTTTTACCCTGTATAGGGACAGCCTTACCCGGTATATTTCTTATCTGCAGTATAATAGAGAGACAGAAATGTAAATGTTGCTAATGTTACTTGTGCTAATGTCATATTTCTGTCATACTTTTTTTAATCACCACAAATCAAATGTCAACTAAATTATTCAAAAAAGGATTTAGTGATACTAGCTTGACCTTATTAAGATATATATATCATTGCCAGTGTGTTAAATACCAATCCATGGATACCATAAGCGTTTGAAAAATGTTGCTGATGTCATTTCCGTCCAACTCCCGTGACGGAAATGACATTAGCAAAATTTTGAAAAGACCCAGTATTACAGCATGGGTGATGTCATACACAATTGGCCTAATTCCACTGAGCATACATGCAAGTGCTCATCTTACAAGAAATTTCTTGTACATATATACAAAATAGATTTTGACGGAAACATGACATAAGCAACACAAATTATGTTGAAAATGTCATTTTTGTTTTGTCCCGCTAAATTGAAAACTGTACAAAGAATT
This sequence comes from Hanleya hanleyi, assembly GCA_036873755.1. Taxonomy (NCBI): domain Eukaryota; kingdom Metazoa; phylum Mollusca; class Polyplacophora; order Lepidopleurida; family Hanleyidae; genus Hanleya; species Hanleya hanleyi. Next base: position 27,660 of record JAVTVY010000997.1, read on the forward strand.
CATAGGGGTTCCTGTTTATTTTCATCTTATGTAATTCATTGACATGTTTAAGATAGTAAGATACAGGGCACATTGTTTGTTCACGATATTTTTGAATTTATAGTTGTTGCAAATGTCATGTTCCGTCAATGATTGATGGAAATGTGTGTTAGTGGACTAGGTTATCGTGGAATCTGCCAGTTGCATATGTTAAATGAATTCAGAAATCCTGGCTATTTTAATATTGTGTTAACAGATGGACGGACGATTCAATCAGACAACACCCTTCAGCCAAACTTGGCAGAGGGATAAATCTTGATAGATCTCTTCTGCTATCACAATCCACATAGTCTGAACAGTAGTTATAGCATAACCACAACAATTTTCAATGATTTACTGTATTTCCAATCACAGTGACTGACATTTGACCTCTTGATGTCAAAATGAATAGGGTTCCATCTTCGACCCATGGGTGAGGTTACATGTACCCAAAGTTTGGTACCAATCCATGACATGGAACTGGAGATATCACACGGACAAGCAAAAGATTTAACAGACAGACGAACAGACAGACCGAAAATGATCATAATATATGACCTTGTCTATCAACAAGCACATATAATGTCTACTGATCCTACAGTATGGCATGAACTTCTTATAAATCACCAATGATGTTGTGTGCCAGAAAAGTTTATCCAATTATGCAGAACCTATTTTGAAATAGTGGACTAGAAACAATGTATTGAAAAACATTTTCCCATATTGGCATGATTGGGGGAGTGGCACAAGTACATTCATGAACACGAGACTACATCGATAACATGTGTGTAATTGTATAGAGCTGTAAATATTGTATTGACAAAGTATTCCTGACACTGACAGCCTACAGAAAGTCTCAATCATAAGAAAGAAGCGACAATTACACATGTGATCAACAATTATATTCACATCAACTGGCCTACTTCAGTGGACACCTTTAATATTTAATGTTGAATTGTTCGATTATAAACATCATAAATCAATGTCATCATGCACGTGCTTGTCGTCGGATGGACCAATTAGGTCACAGTAAAACATCCCACCTGGTGATCAGATGGACCAATTAGGTCCCAGTAAATCATCCCACCTGCTCATTGGATGAACCAATTAGGTCACAGTATATCATCCCACCTGGTCATCGGATGGACCAATTAGGTCCCAGTAAATCATCCCACCTGCTCATCGGATGGACCAATTAGGTCCCAGTAAATCATCCCACCTGGTCATCGGATGGACCAATTAGGTCCCAGTAAATCATCCCACCTGGTCATCGGATGGACCAATTAGGTCCCAGTAAATCATCCCACCTGGTCATCGGATGGACCAATTAGGTCCCAGTAAATCATCCCACCTGCTCATCGGATGGACCAATTAGGTCCCAGTAAATCATCCCACCTGCTCATCGGATGGACCAATTGGGTCCCAGTAAATCATCCCACCTGGTCATCGGATGGACCAATTAGGTCCCAGTAAATCAACCCACCTGGTCATCGGATGGACCAATTAGACAATGTATAGGCAGGGTATCAATGTATAGACAGGGTATCAAAGTGCCCTGTAACTGTATCATCGGATGGACCAATTAGATCACAGTAAATCATCCTACCTGCTCATTGGATGGACCAATCAGGTCCCAGTAAATCATCCCACCTGGTCATCAGATGGACCAATTAGGTCACAGTAAATCATCCCACCTGGTCATCGGATGGACCAATTAGGTCCCAGTAAATCATCCCACCTGGTCATCGGATGAACCAATTAGGTCACAGTAAATCATCCCACCTGGTCATCGGATGGACCAATTAGACAATGTATAGGCAGGGTATCAATGTATAGACAGGGTATCAAAGTGCCCTGTAACTGTATCATCGGATGGACCAATTAGGTCCCAGTAAATCAACCCACCTGCTCATTGGATGGACCAATCAGGTCCCAGTAAATCATCCCACCTGGTCATCAGATGGATCAATTAGGTCACAGTAAATCATCCCACCTGGTCATCGGATGGACCAATTAGGTCACAGTAAATCATCCCACCTGGTGATCGGATGGACCAATTATGTCACAGTAAATCATCCCACCTGGTCATCGGATAGACCAATTAGGTCACAGTAAATCATCCCACCTGGTCATCGGATGGACCAATTAGGTCCCAGTAAATCATCCCACCTGGTCATCGGATGGACCAATTAGGTCCCAGTAAATCATCCCACCTGGTCATCGGATGGACCAATTAGGTCACAGTAAATCATCCCACCTGGTCATCGGATGGACCAATTAGGTCCCAGTAAATCATCCCACCTGGTCATCGGATGGACCAATTAGGTCCCAGTAAATCAACCCACCTGCTCATTGGATGGACCAATTAGACAATGTATAGGCAGGGTATCAAAGTGCCCTGTAACTGTATCATCGGATGGACCAATTAGACAATGTATAGGCAGGGTATGAATGTATAAACTGTATCATCGGATGGACCAATTAGGTCACAGTAAATCATCCCACCTGGTCATCGGATGGACCAATTAGGTCCCAGTGAAGCATCCCACCTGGTCATCAGATGGACCAATTAGGTCACAGTAAATCATCCCACCTGGTCATCGGATGGACCAATTAGGTCACAGTAAATCATCCCACCTGGTCATCGGATGGACCAATTAGGTCCCAGTAAATCATCCCACCTGGTCATCGGATGGACCAATTAGGTCCAGCCCTCGCAATTAGCCACGGCAAACGGCATTTGCCGTGGTAAATGCTGGGGTAAAATCACTTCGCGACGGCAGTTTTTTTGACGTGGGTCGTAAAGTGATGTTGTTGTTGTTGTCAGTAAACAACATACCGTCTATGGTAAAATACATCTCCTTGGACTGGCTTTTCTTGCTAATAAATTTGGTTTTAATAAACGAGACAGCTACTGGTGCTGTGGTTGTTTGATTGCATAATTTGGAGACATCGGTTGGCAAAATGCACTTATCCAAGAACTGACAGACAGCCGATCATTCCCAATCTGGAAAGCATAGATCTTCAATTGGATGTCTGTCACTCTCCAGCATGCAGGTCATTTCTCCGCTGGCGTTTCTTCGTTGTCGCAATAGCACAGGCGACCGCATATGAGGAGAGTGCTCTAGGGAATGGTGAGGGTTACGATGAAGGGGAATTCATGTACAGTTAGGATTATGTATTATTGTATTATGAATGGCACGGCAACCTGAAATAGTGAACTGAGTAGTAATCTTAAATTAATTAATTACAGCTGGCACTAAATATCTTATATACGCCATGTTTTCATACATTACCCGGAATATAATTTGCCCGACATTTGGGGTTACCGTACTCCACGTAAGCCCCTACAATTACCATTCTCCTGCACAGCGGTATTTAAAAGTTTTGACAGTGACAATTTGTTTTGCTTTGCCATCATACGAGAGCATGACGATGCTGACGAAATTGTGAAATGTAAAATTTGAGGTTGTCGTGCATAAAGCCTGAACTGGCGGACGATGGTGGAAACTGTGCTTGAAATTTTCTTTACTTTTTGAGGCGTGCAAGATCGGCCAACATGTTACGACCACGTGGCTTTGTCACTATCGCCGTATCGGATAAATGGATAGCTGGAACCCGAGGTAATAAAAAATTGGAATGCCTCCGGCCGACTATATGGGCAAGTCCGCGGCACACCAAGAAGCGGCTGAACATTCTGGAGGCGGCAGACAAAATCTTTACCAGAAGAAGTTAGGAAAATCAGAGTTTTTATTCATTCTTGTTTGCAAAGAAGCCAAGGCAAAACTTAAGATATTGTTTGTTTGATTAACCCTACAGGCCCCCACCTATAACTTTAGGGTTTTTTTTATTCTACCTTTTCTTTTTAATTCATCTAAGAAATATAGGGTATACCTGAAACTATCTTATATTGAACTGATATCTGTGAACCAGGAAAAATCCACACAAATGGTAATATTTTCTCTGTTTCACACATCTCATGTCTCTACTCCCATGAAGCAATATTGTCACCAGGTATGTGATCATGAAAAAGTTCAACTGAAAACTAAAATTAAATAATAAAACTAAAAATCGACCTACCAACGCATGGTTTGCAGCAAGGTTATGTTACCCCAAACAAAAAACTTTTTAGTTTTTGCTCAATGGTCAGTACATATGACCAGAAGTTCATCTGTATTTTATGAATTTCTGATACGACAAAAATGAATGCATCAAATTGTAGTAGAAAATCTGTGAATTCCAGCAAACATCCTGGGCGAGTCATTTAAATATCGTAGTGAAAACTAGATCTACTGCAAAAAAAAATACGAAGCTGCGCATCTGAAAACCCCTCGGCTCTGGGCGCCAGCCATTCATAATGTATTCAATTTAAAACAAGACTTCAGGAACACCAAGCAGTCAAGTAGCAAATATACAGATTATGAAAAATTTTGCCATTAGAAATGGCCTCAAACGTTTCCGTCCAATCAGAGAAACCGGTATTCATTACATAAGTCTGTTGATGCATCGACGATGTATACCAAATTTTACATCGAACATTTGAAAATTATCTGAGACAGAGATCCCTAATGATTTCGCATAAATTAAAGATGGCTGCCCATCCTTCCCACCACTCAGAGAAACTGATGTGGTTATTCATTGCAAGTCTCTTGATACATAGATTCTGTATACCAAGTTTCATATACATGTAGAACACTGAAATGATATCAAAGATAAACATCATTAAAGATTTTGCATAAATTAAAGATGGCCACCAAGGTTTCCGCCCAAGCAGAAAAACCAGAACTGTCTAATCGATGTATACCAAATTTTACATTGAGCACTTGAACCGTATCAGAGATATAGATCATTAATGATTTTGCATAAATTAAAGATGGCCGCCCATCCTTCCCG
>JAVTVY010000998.1:0-32980 GCA_036873755.1 Hanleya hanleyi
CAATATATGAGGAAAACTCAAACTCAACCCTGATATATAATGTATTTGCAGACTTCAAAGACAAATTCTCGAAATATTCATATGCCAACTAAAATGTAAAATGATAATAACACGTTTTGTGCCTTACATCATCAAAATTCCGTCATAAGAAAATGTAATAAATATCGTATCCCCCTAGGGCAGTATACGCACTGGCAATATGATGGTTCAGTGAATCAGTTCATTGATGGATTGAAGCCAATCAAATTCTACAACCAACCGGGGTTACTTTTACTACGATTCAATCGTCTGTCGCGGTCGGCGAACTCAAATTTTTGAATTGGCGACAAATGTACGACCTATCATCCAAATTTCCAGTTGCATGCCCGCACCAAATTTCCGTTTTTCCTGTTGTGTAAAATCAATCCGTGAACAACGACTGCACATTTCGCTAATGCTATTCTTTATTCGGTGAACAGTTCGGTCTGGAGCTTTCTCTCGTACCCAGTTGTAGTCACTATGTTGAATGTGATAGTTTTCTCAGCTGCTGTGCGCCGAAGATGTAACAGCAAAGATGTCGTTGACAACCCATTTGATCAAACTGCCTAATTCATAGATATGCCATGTTGTCATGGCTAATTCACAATTAAGTTATTTTAATTCAAGCGTTGGTTTGTACAGTACTATATTTGACCCCTTCCCTCAGCCGTTCGTCGACCGCAGTGTCGTGATCTTATTCAAAATGACTGCGCGAATTGTTGACCTTGTTGCAGCAAGACCAGAGATCGCGCCATACTCAACACTTATTCTTCTTGCGTTCTTGCAAAAAAAGTTATGAAACTATTTATGGGATAAATAGAATGTACACCTCATGATTCCATAATATCCAATTTATTGAACTCGCCAAAAGCCCGGAAATTACTACTCTCGTTTAATAAATTAGAAACTATAGACTCTATAATGGACTTCAAATATGTAGAGATGAACCTCAACCTATTCACAATAATAGACTAAAATTGAGCTTCTGGACAACTTAATTCGGTAGATTTGGTGAGGCAGGGAGGCGTAATTAATTTAGTTTTGATAACAGTGATCCTGCTCAAAAGATGAATTCCTTAGTTCTGGTTTGAACTCTCTTGATTTTCTTCAGATAATCAATTTTCCATTGTCCATTGGCATGGACATGATTAATAGACATTAATTCCACCCCTAACATAGTAAAAGCTATAACCCATCCTAATTTGTCATCCTGGCACAATCTAACTTTCGATCCTGCCAGACAACTCATTAAAATTACTTCATCTTTTCTCAATATTAATTTCCAGAATGTCTAGCGACCACGAAGTGAAGAGACCCAACCAGAAAGTGTGATATATATGCCAGCCCATTTGCATTACAATGGCGACGGATCGGGCGATTGACTAATTAGCGTTCTCGTCCCTTTATTTCTTAAAATATCTGAGTTGGTGAGCTTGAAAAGGCATTGATCACGGCGGATATATCTGGTTTACGACTAGGAAAACGACTGCCATGGGCGAGACAACAGTAAGGGCTGATGTTACTAGAAAAAGGACAATATTCAGATGAAAAGCGTGAAAGATTTGATGCAATGAGTCACATTTCACAATTGATGAAGTACATGGTTATTATGTCTTCTTGTCTTACCGCGTTCAGAACTTTTCAGAAAATTTCAGACTAGTTCATAAGTACATGCGAAGTGTGTTACACTTCACACATAATAGATTGCTGTCATTTCGGGAGACTCAAGAGAATCGTTGATAATCGCGAAAAGCTCCAGTCGTCTATTCGTAAGTAGCATGCCATGAATAATGTTTGAATACGGTGGCCGAGTGGTCTAAGGCACCACTGAACCGGCACGGGTTCGAGCCCAGCTGGTCCATGTGTGAAAGTCTGTCAGTTACTTGCCGAAGGGCGGTGGTTCTCTCCGGGTACTCCGGCTTCCTCCACCAACCAAACTGACTGTCACCATATGAGTGAAACAAACTTGAGTGTGACATTAAGCCAAATTCCCTCCCTCCCTCCCTCCCTGTTTGAATACTTCGAATCATTAATCATGTTGTTTGAATGTACGCGTCAGATCCAATGTTCAGTACGCAGCGTTCGTCCATGAAGTAACAGCAATACTCAATTCACACCAAAGTCACAAAAATGTCAGCATGGAAAAAATATGCATATGACAGAACCTAGTCTTTCTTGTAAGTCAAATGTTAACATTGAGGAACGCCATTTAAAATTGAATACACGCAATCTATGTTCGTGGAAGAGAAGATTACAATGATATCAAGAAGTAAAAATTATGCTCGCCTGAAATTTATAATCACAACGCGAATGAGAGAAGGTGAGGGATAACGCAACTGAGAGACAAATGAACGATAACGCAACTGAGAGAAGTGAGTGATAACGCAACTGAGACCACGGAGTGATAAAGTAAGTGAGTGATAAAGGAACTGCGAGACAAGTGAGTGATGTCGCAACTCAGACAAGTGAAGGTACGGTGATTACTGTGTATAACACATAATGGCAATAGGACATAGAACGATGTTAATTGTGTATAACATACAATGACGATATGACATATCTCACATTTACCCAAAAAGGTGAGATACTATCAGTGCATTCTCGGATGCTGTGTGTTAATTGCGATGGTCCAAGTGTGCACCTTGAGTGTCCTTACCGTATAACCCCTAGCATTCCCTAGGATTACCAGTCTATATTATTTTTATCGAGAAAGCATTACATACGGCTATTCTATAATACAGGAGGGGGGAGATTCAGAACATGTTAGCGGGAACCATGTTGTAGAACAATATGGCTTTCTCAGCAATGGTGGTTTACAACGGGTTCCTCGTGTATATAATTTTAGAGAACATCCAACATAATCAGTCAGAACTGTACAGCAAGTAATATTTTAACCAATTAAATTACCCAATAATTTGATTAGTGAAAATGGCGCTCATATAGATTAACAAATTGAATGAATTGAGAGGTTATTCACCGGAAAATACGAGTTATTTGACGGTTTGATACACTGTTCATTGAGAGTTTATCGCTGGATAACTAGGGCTTCTTGTAGAAGTAGGATACACAGGCACCTTTTAACAGACATGTACCTAGCTGTACGCTACTGAATGACACTGCACGCATGGAAAGGCCCACCATACATGTAAATACTGAGTTGTAACTGATCAGTTCCTATGTGGCAAGCGCGACTCAGAACTGCACTGAACTGAGCAGTACATGTCAGTTAGCAAGAGGTATCCAATCAGTACTGACCAGTTACTGTGTGGTACTGTGTGAGTGCAGGTCAGTATTGAATGGTACTGTACTGAGGTTTACTGTTTATGGACCCTTCCTTGTGGTAACCACTCAGTTACCAAACGGTACCAACATGTGGCAATTTGGCTGTGTATTTACAATCGTTAGATTTTTCAAAAATCTTACAGTTTAATAATACAAATTTTGCCAATTATTTAGCTGGCTCAATGACCCGGCGGGTTTCTTGATCAAACTTAAAATATCTTAAAATTGTTGTTGAAAGAGCTCACATGTTTCAACAATAACGAGGAGATATGTTTTGTCTGGAAAACATCCGAGCCATTGTTCTAGATAATTAATTCCAATGTTAAAACATTACTCACTGTAAAGTATGTCTGACTGGTTGATTATGTTTTAATGTTCTGTATACCCATGGTACTTGTTGTAAACTACCATTTCTGACGATGATATGAATAAATATATGTCGAAATACTGATCTACAAATTCTTACTCGCTAATGTTTTTGGAGTCACCCTCCCCCTGAATTATGCCAAGATAATTAGAGGATCCCAACGCTTTTAGGCTATTCTGTGGAAACAACTTCTTTGTAGCTCTGGGGCTGACGTTTCCTTAATGATACATACAACTTTTCCAAAGCTATGTCAGCTTTGAAGTGTCTTCAACAAACGTGAGCTCCGTGATGTGTTTATCCATAAAATACCCCTTTGGACATACGTCGACTTCTAAATGGCTGTCAAAGAGGAGACAGCAATGGCATAACAAAATGGCTTCCCAAGTTATTGTAACCTGGGGACGATTTCGTGAAACCTCTCTTGAGGCAATTTTCGCACTTGAAAGTTCAAGTGCACTTGAAAGTTCAAGTACATTTGAAAACCTCCCATGACTTAGGTTTTTTTTCTTTTCATGAAAGATCACTTGAACCTGAAATCGCACTTGAGTTCAAGTGTGGTCGGACCTCCCTTGAAAACCACACTTGAAATAAAAACGTACTTGAAATGACCAATAGGAAGAGGGGGATGGTGTAGACAAATAAGTTGTTTTCATGTGCACATGCATCATAATGCAAGTATAGGCATTGTCCTTCATTTCATACATCCAAAAATGGCACAGATATATTTATTTGATGCCTGAAATTCTACCGATCGACCCTTGCTCATCAAGTATTTTGGACACACACTTGATTCTGCTGGGGTACTATTTCCAAATCGTACAAAAGAGTTCCAAAAAGTTCACTTCAAACAGCACTTGACCAAGTGCAACTAAAAACATTTGGTGAAACACAACTTGTTCAAGTGGGAAAATCGTCATTGAAAAAGTCAAGTCAAGTGAGGTTTCATGAAATCGGCCCCTGAGCATTGATCTACAATACCTGGAAAAGACAACACATCACAGACACCTTTGAATGTCTTACAGCCTAGATGTCTACTCTACCCACGTTACATTTACCCCATTGTTTATGCTAATTATTAGAGGTTGAATTATGCCTTATAATTTCGAGTTGGGACATACGTCCACACGAAAAGCTACAATAAAAGCGTTGCTGGGATACTAATCATCACACTTTTGGTTCTTGTGATTTTCTTGTGAAATGTGCAGTCAGTATATTTGTCTGTGGGGGTAATGATTTCCTGTCAGTACGCGAGCATCGTTTTTCACCACTCTTTTAATGTTGCGTTTAATAGTGTTCTATATGCGATTTGCTAAATGAAGTGGGATCCATCTCAATGTTCCGTACTATGTGTTGAATTCCGCATAACCGATGGATAGGAAGATTATATGCACACACATACAACACAAAACGACATGAAATGAGGAATGCTTGTCGGTGATACGAATATAACGTTACAAACACCGTGTCTTGTAGGAATCGTGGTATAAATATTTGGCGCTTTGAATACACTTGCTAGTTAAATATCTCACAAATTATGCCTGCTTGAATTCAATTGCTAATAAATTGAAAGGTGTTGTGATGTCAATTAGACAAACGCGAAATTGATTGCGACAGGTAAACAATATTCTCTATATACAAGCGTCTTTTCCGTCATCCACTATTCAGCCGTCGCTCACCAATGAACCTCCGGGTCCATAATTCGAAGACCTAATTCCTAACGGCATCAGCATAAGAAACCGCCTTGGAAATTTAATAAAAGATTACTAGTCAGCGATAAGGTATCACGAGACCATCACCTTGATGTATAGCCGGCAACACTGAAAATTGTTTTAAAAAATCAAAATGTCATTTATTTTTTATATTATATTATTGATTATATTATTGTTTTTATATAATACATTAAGCCTGTTTGTGGTTTGGTGCTAATATTGTCTAATGAATTTTCGACGTTGATGAGGAGAAATAAAAACCGTAAAATGTATTTAATCAATAGCCAAAGCAAATATCATCATGTTCATATTATTTTCCGGGTGCTTATATGCTTTTATTTTATATTTCCCAATATAGCACTATCAAAATAGAAAACCATAAGAAATAGATTCTAAAAATTGCAAAAATCCGTAATGGAGAAAGTGAACATGGGATCCAATAAAATATAATTCACATGGGATGCATATTATTGCCTTCCTATTTGCACGGTGTAAATGGTTCCTCTATTCATGGCATCGATGGAAGTCCTCAACTTTGTGAATGCCTGTTGATATAATATTATGCATTTGCTACTGGCTTGATAACACTTGAGATGAACGCGAAGGCACTGAAATCTCTGAAATATCTCTAATAGTAGAAGAGTTTAGTTGAAATAGAACCGTTATTAGCGCCATCGTTACCCAATCTTTCTGTTTTGAGCTCCCTATTATCCAAACACTGAGCACTATCTTTGATTAATATTTACACATCGATTCCATTGCATAAGGCGCTAAACATGCATTTAAGAAACGTAACTCTAATATTTTTGAAATGTTTTGTCCACAGCAGTGCTTTTCATATCCCGCTCTTATTATTATTAGCTAATGGGATATTTCGCCCACAAAACTAGGTTAACTATTAATACTATTATCATCCCATGAGCTGAAAACACACAATGGTTGCGTATCAGCACCAAGCTGTATGAAGTGAAATAACACAAGTGCAAAAACGTAGGAGGCGTTTTCTCTTGTTTGCAATTGTTCTGTCAATCGAGGAAAAGATTCTTGAATGGCTAAAGACATCGTTACCCTGTATTTATTCGGACTTTTTGGGGACCTGTCCAGGCCTGGGGAGCCGAAATGCCCCCTCTCCCCCACCCTAATTATTTTTCTTGAGCTAGGGGTTGAAACTTACCACACTATACTCTTGGGTCAAGCTCTACCAGAAAAGGTATAAAAAAAACAGGATGGCTGCTTTGGTGACGTCACAGTGACGTCATTCTCAAAAACGGCATTTTTGGGGTCGATTTTTCAGTCAGATTTCCTGATTTTTTTATTTATGCAATTTCTCCGCAAAAACTGCATGATACATTTGTAAATATTAATGTAATGTGAAATAAAGTAGTTTTTCCTAGCTTTTCATCGCGGAAAAGCAGAAATTTTGAAGAAATATGACAAAAACATCACTTTTCACGTGGCCGCCATCTTGAATTTCCCCATGATCCTCTGCTGGGGGGGGGGTAGGCAAATAGGCTCAAAATGACCCAAATATGATAAAGAATAAAGTCACGAACTGTCAGCTCTCCATTTTTTGTCGTTCCGCAGAAAGTTTGGTATTTTTGGTGAGCAAGCATTATTTCAAATGAGGCATGTTTGTTATTGCACAGTTAATTCGTATAGGCGTGTAACTCCACATGCTGCCCATATAAATATGGAATATGTGTTCATGTTCTTTATATGCAATCGCTAAATCAGGCTTCGAAAAATGTGACAGGCTACCTAGGTTAATTGCCCTTATATAACGAGAATATATTCGCTGTTATGTCAGAAAAATAAGTTCTTATATGGCAAATAGTGCAACAATTGAATGTTGAAAATTTGCGCTACCTCTTGTCGAAATATAACAAAAACCGTACTCTAATATATGGGATTAAATAGGAAGTCTATTGAAAATGCCTCTATTTTCATAGAAAAAGCGAACACTTTCTAAGGGGTTAAAATGCCATTTTCTACCAAATTCGTCAACAGCTTTTTGGAACACTATTGAGTTCAATAAAAGTGAGGGGTCACCACGCTTCTTTTCACAACAGTAAGATGCCAACATGGAAACCATGATAATAAGGCCAAATTACCCTGATTTCCGCGGATAAGTCAGTTGGCTAGCGTTAATTCGTTGAGGACGTATTGCCTCAAAATTTGGAATTACAAGCGTCTGGTCCGTCATTCATAATTCAGCCGTCGTCCATTAGAGAATATCCGCGTCCATAATCCAAAGACCTATTCCATATAACAGTATTAGCACCAAATTCAAAGAGACAATCATAGTATACATAAACATAGGCTTGTTTCCTACAAGAGAGAAGCGGTCAATTTTTCAATGATGCCGACAAGACATCATGTTGTTCCAAAAATATCAAATCCGTATCGCTGATCAGTATTCTTAATCCATAATATTTTTAAATCTAAAGAATGATGTATCTCAGTCACGCTTTATCCAATTCAGAAATCCTTTTACCACTGTTCTTCTAAAAGATTATATCTTCATTTTTCATTACATTTCCTTTAAATGTTGCTATTTTGCTAGATGCGCAGAAACATGCGCAGTAGACGTAAAATTGGATTTATCTGGAACCTACTTAACTTTGCCTAAAATAAAATGAAAGAACAATCGATAATATATTCAGGAAATGTATTAGTTTGCTTCATAGGCACCAGGAGTACAGCACTCGACACGGTCTCAGATAATGTAGGACATTAGTACCTCGTTTCGCACTGCTAGGAACCCATGTTGACATCCATGTTGAAAGCAAAGTATCACGCCGAAACTAGTATCGGACCATTAATAATGTTGTTACTTGTTATGTATTAGCATAAAAAGTCATAACAAAATTCAGAAGACTCGCGATGCATAAATCCACTTGGCATGACAATATTCACCTTGTGGGACATTAACTGTGAAAGTCTTGACAGTTGTTGACCATGGAAATTTCAAATTCCAGCCATGGACAACTGACCGGTGTTACCGAATGTCATTCAATTTATAAATACGGAGCCTTCGCACTCCTCATCGATCATGTCTTCATCCGCCATGGGTTTTTTTCAAAGTGGCCCCAATCACTCCAGAAAATACAGTTTGAAGCCTCGTCTGCAATTTGAAATATCAAATGTATCGAAAATGCTGAAAAATCACACCTCATCAAATCTACAAAGATCTGCTTTCAAATTTCTAAACACTGTAGTTCGAAGGCTCCGACCCGGAAGTGATTAACTCTGGTCTGATACCTGTCAGGCATGGAACGATTGTTGAAATACAGAATGCTCTCATCTGAACAAACAATACCCATCTCCAAATTATCTTGAGAAGGCACGGATAAAACTATGCACAGATAGAGATTTTACAGCCTATATACCAAGGGTACCCCCTTTATTATGTTCCCTCAGTTTGCCCCATATCACTTAACTTTGAGATGTAAGTAAACAGTACAATATCTCACTAACCTGTGCATATTTTTCCATCTGGTCAAAAGCATCAAGTAGACAATCCCTCTGCATATAAAAAGAAGTATAAAGCATTGACTATAGATGTTAAACACTATTTTAAATGATCTTTTTTATTTTAATTCATTTTTTTATGAAATTTTCAAATTAAAACTTTAATCCGATAATATGTGGCAGAAATATACACAAATGTGTACACAACACATCCAAAAATATAACACAGAGGTGTTTATGTTATACACAACTCAACACAATATATGTTAGCTCAATTGGATGGATCTACATCTCATCAACATCTTGCTGGCAGTACTTAGAAAGATGCACATATTACTTGTAAACAGTTATTATTACTGAGAAAACCTGTAAATAACAGTGAGGAATATATTCTGTGTCTGATTTCAAGTCCATGAATGCAACGTTTGCGACAGACAGCACTTATCAGAACACAACATAGAAGAAAAATGGAATAAAATTTAATGACAACATATCTGATGGTCATTTGCTGATCTCTGCTACATTAACAACCATGAAAGGTGAAGACAGATGGAAGTTGACTCACTTAAACTGTTAACTGATTGGTGAAACATTAAAGTGGCAACGTACAGAAATCAAGGCCTATCTTTCAATGGAGTTGGAGGCCACACCTCTGAGTCACACCGTGCGAAATGCCAGAAAGTGAGTGAGTGAATAGAATTTAATGCCAGAAAAACGAGTTGGTGTGTGTGTGTGGGGTGGGGGAGAGAACTTGCTGATATTTGGTGCCTGTAATCCATGCTCCTTGATACCCACAAGTTCTCTAATATGAATATGAATATGAAAGAAAATTACAAAATTATAATCCTGGAGATATTGAAAATGAAATAAAGAGAAAGTATACGCTATGATGCAACTGCGACTGACAATAGACACAAAAATGTGAAGCCTTCAACATTAATTAATGTTTCAGTTATCAGATTTTATTTGTCTCATTACAGTTACAAATGCAAAAGGCATTTTGGATATTCTTTGTCTGTGGAACAAACATCTGAGTTTACACAGGTGATATGATTATTATTAATTCCGTGTGGTTCCAGACTGATATGAAGTGGATTTATACATAAATGATTGAAGCATTGAAGATATGAAATTTTGAAATAAAAACATGTAATTGTATCCATGTGAATTTCCTTTCGTCCATTTATAATTTATTGGATCCCGAAAGCTAATTTGCTCATAAAGTGGACCTCGTCATATTTGGCATTGACTATTTGGCCCTAGCACTGATAAATCAACCGTTTTTTGCTTATATTTGCCCCAAAAGGTCTCTATTTTGTCGCCGAAATGGCATAAGAATACAAGAGATGTTACCCATCATTATTAATATGATGTTTATTTCACCCACATTTGGCAATACAAAATTTAATTTTGATCATTAAAAAATTAATTAAAATTAATTAAATAAAATATTTTATTTAATTAATTATTTAATAACATAAATTTGAAATAACCCCAATATTTGTACGTTGTTCATGAGTCAGCCTAGAGAAAATTGGGCTGATCAAGTCAAAAATATAGCCACAGTGACGATTTGAAGTTTTCTTGTCAAATGTGAAAATCTATTGTGACAGACATCAAACCACTAAACATTTTATTACTTGTTATGTATTAGCATAAAAATCACAAAATTCAGAAAACTCGCGATGCATAAATCCACTTGGCATGACAATATTCACCTTGTGGGACATTAACTTTGAACGTCTTGACATGAGTTGACCATGGAAATTCCCGCCATGGACAGCTGACCGGTGATACCGAATGTTATTCAATTTGTAAACAAGCAGCTCTCTCACTCCTCATTGATCATGTCTCCATCCGCCATGCTTTTCCCAAAGTGACCCAAATCAACTCCAGAGAGTACAGTTTGAAGCCTCATCTGCAAGTTGGAATATCAAATGTATCAGAAATGCTGAAAAATAACACCTCATAAAATCTACAAAGATTTGCTATCAAATTTCTAAACAATGTAGCTCCGATCATGAAGTGATTAACTCTGGTCTGATGCCAACTTCGAATAGCACATGGCAGCTGTATGACTTCTGTTACCATGGAGATTAGCTCAAGAAGAAAAACCAGGAGAAACACCTCCAATTAGAAGAGATCCTCCGCGGGAAAAATCAAGGGAATATCCATTTCGTTTGGATATATATGTTATCTCCTGATAAGGGAGAAATACAACGAGGACTATGTAAGCGGAAACACATCCTATAGCATATGATGTGCCTCTCGTGCGGCGGATCAGGGTTTACAGCTGAGAGCTGTAAAATCTTTACACCATTAATGCGCGAGGAGATATGACACCGACGGAATAGACCGAGCAGTCAAGAATGAGGAGTACAGGTGACTGTATTGTGCTCGCTGGCTTGAATAATTTTAGCAACGGGTGCTATAACCGACAACGTTATACTCCCTACTTCCTCCCAGTGTTCATATCACGTGGCATCTCCGAATAAGCCTTGAGTGATATAAAAATTTAGAGACCACAATTATGGTGGTCAGTAGTGATAATCATCAATGAAATATCTACATGCACCATGCTATATTGTCTCAGATCATTCGACACAATGTAGGTTATATAACCTATGTGGATCGTCTAGCGGTGGCTAGTTACGTAAGAGGGTGGTGCTGAGTTTGCATATTTTGGCCACAAATGCAATTAATATGAGAGATGTTGGAATACCCAGTAAGACTAAAACTACGTGATGTAGCGTAAACACACGGCTCAAAAAATCAGAGATCTCCCTCAGTCACTTCACAGGTCAAATATCAAAGGGTAACTGTCTTTCTGTCGTATAACCATGGTTTAATGATTTTAAATCAGAGGAAAGGTCTAGTAAGTAGAATATAAAGGCTAAATTCCTTATTATTGACCTACTTCCGCCAGGGGGCGCTGCGGAGATGACGTCATCGATAATGACGTCACAGAGGTGAACGGTCACAGAGGTGAAAGGTCAAAAGTAGTTCCGTTACTTCCGGTCACGTGACCGGAAATGACGTTTTGTATTCTTCCGCGGTGAGGCGGCCAGAAAGTAGTCCGGCGGTGGTTATAGAAAAAGTAGTCCCAGGGCCCTATGCTGCTTTTCGCCTATGACGTCACATCCGGGTCAAAAGGTCACACCCGGGTCAAAAGGTCACTGTGGGGTAATAACCTGGAGTTATCTCCCCCTAGTTTTTGCCACCAGGGGCAACGAGGGGACCTGGCCATATATACCAGTCATCAAGGTCAATACCACCCAATTAGCTCTTTGTTGTAAACTACGGTATACAAAACAACCCAAACTCACAATGTTGTATGAAAAAACACATTTTATAACAGAGAACACAACATATATACAACAGTTATTTCCCCTTATTATAACAGTCCAGTGGAATATCCGCAATGTCAGCTTTAGCGTTTATAGAACATATATACAACAGTTATTTGCCTTATTATAACATTTCAAGCCCAGTGCAATATCCGCAGTGTCAGGTTTAGCGTTTATAGAACATATATATACAACAGTTAGTTCCTCTTATTATAAACATTAGAAAGTCCAGTGGAATATTCGCAGTGTAAGTTCATATTTATCACTCTAAATGTCCAGATACGTTGTAGTCACACCATCGGAGAGCACTTTGCGCTTGGGGTAGAAGTACGTGAAGGCGTCCCGCTCCTGGGTATACGAGCGCATCTGGTTCTCGATGATACGGAAACCTTTGTTGGTCCCACCGGCACTGGTCTGGCTCTGGAGTACATCAAGGTATAGGGCTTTGGTGATGTTGGGGTCGCGTCGACTGACTCCTTTGCAGCTGAATTTGGTGTTGTCTCCACCATCGCAATAGTATGTTTTCGAACACAGAGCGATCATGGCCTCACCGCTCCATTCTAACTTGAAGAGGCCAGGCGTCCGCTTGTCGTAGGTGTAGTGGTCTTTCCTCGGTAGCCATTCATCTCTTTCCGCTTCATACTGGGCTCGTAGTTCTGGTTTCACGAGCGATTCCCAGTCCGGGTTGGAGACGGCCATGTATGCCGAATCGGTATCCATTTCCATCAATTGCCAGTCTGATTGGTTGAAATACACTCCCATGAAATCATATACGAATTCCAGCATTCGCAGTTTGGCCAGCTGGTACACCATGCACCCGATTTGTAGCGGCAGGTTATATGTTATGGTCTTTTTGGCTGAAGTCACTTCGTAGGTGGTGTCGTCAATCAGCTCCATGCGTCGGAATAGGGGTGAATTCAGGCGTTTGCGGGCTTGTTTTGTGATACAAATGTTCACGGTGACGTGGCGGTCCTGATTGGTTACCGTTTTTCCATATCCGCTGTTGCCAAGCAACTTCATCGTTTCCGCGATGATGGCTTTACTGGGGTCGGCGTCTCCTTGGCGACGGGCGGTGGTCACGTCGTTCGCGAACGTCTCGAAACAAGCCTCGGGGGTGAATTCCATGACTTGGTATATTTTGGTAATTTCCAGTCCGTGCCTCATATACCACCGTAGTAAAGGAGTACCCAGCAAGATGTTTTTGCCCCACATACTACCGATCAACATACGCCGCGGTCGTGTTAGGTAGTCGTGTTCTTCAGCGTATGCGCGCATATGGTCTCCGATATCATCTCGACTCACCTCGGTGTTTTTAAAGATGGGCGGACATTCGCCAAACGTGTCTTTCAAGTGGTCAGGGACGTGCAGATCACATTCCACGAATCCGTAGAGGTCTCCCGTCTCAACTGTGCGTAGGATGTCGGCCATGGTGATGACAGTCCGGTAATCCAGCGTCCGGTCGTGGGCGTGTAGGAAAGAATATAACTCAGGTTCACGGCGTTGCATGCGGTGGAACTCACATTCCCATAGTTGTATATAGGCGTAGCCCAGCCCTCGAATGTAGTCATCATTCTGCTGTACTTCTTGGCGTAAGGCGACCGGGGTCAGTCCACGGCGCTCGTTATAGCGTCCTCCCGCGAACGAACACTCATGGCCGTGCCAATAACAGCCGTGGAACTGGAACACAGTCGGTATTGTATTGATGATAGCGAATCCGTCCACGGGAAGGCGCCGATCTCCAAGCCGTTTTTCAGTGTGGTTGCCTTGGTGACGGATAGTGACTCTTCGTCGCTGACTTTCCCAATCCAGCCATTGTTCTGCTTAATGTTTTGTAGATCGTTGGGCTTTGAATTCCCGCCCCTCAGGGAGCCACCGCGTATAATGACCGGCCGGCATGGGTTGACTCAAACACGATAGGTAGAGGGCATTGGCGTCAAATCCGATGATTTTTTGACACAGTTTTCCTCCGCGGATACGAGTCAGCTCTTTCTCGTGGTACCGATGGAATATAATACTGGGGCCGCTTACGATATTTCCTTTCAAACAGTCAAACATGTCGACGTCTTTCTGTTCGATGAGAGCGAAGAAAGTGGGTAAATCCTGGAACAGATACCGCAGGTCAGACCGGGGATGCTTACACAGTCTTTGAATACGTCGACACCCATATCTCGGTAGAAGGCGGCCATTTTGTCGGTAGCTTCCAGAAATGGGACGACATCCAGATTGTTGTAATAGACGAGGAAATCCCGGAGAGTTAGCATACCTTCACGGACCCACACCTGTTGCAGTTCGATATAGAGGGCGTCAGATAATCCTTCTCCTTTGAGTTCGTTGTAGAAGGCCTCTTGGGGTGGAAGTTGCGGTTCGTCCAGACGCTTGAGACTCGTCATGTAGTTGTATGGAAAGCAACTTTTCCTCTCCGCGCAGTCGTAGGCTTTCACCCACTGGTCATAGCTGTAATTCGGCGCCAGGTAATTCCGTACGTCTAAGAATCGCAGTGAAGTCGTGGATAGAGCGACGTGGTTGTTGGTCTTCTTAATGATGAATTTCACATTCCCAGCTTTGACGAGAATTCTTTGATTAAGTTCAAATCATACCGTCCCGAGTTAAATCCAAGGACGGGTAACTGACTCATGTATTCCAACAAACGCAGTTTCAGTTTCTGCGCATAGGGTTTCGGCGGTTTGCGTTCCTCGTCCTCGCTTTCGTCTTTGTCGTCAGTATCGTCCTCCCCATCCGATGTTGGAATACGCGCATCAAGTGCCGCTAATACATCACGGTAGGTAGTCGAGACGAGATGTGCCGCACTGGCTTGACTGAGGGTTTCCAGGTAGTCCATCATTCGTGTAATCAGTTCATGGGGGTCACCGTTAGAGACGAAACACACCGGAGCGGTCTCATACCCGGGCACGTTGGTGTGAATACTCACACTCAAGGGAATGTGACGCTGGGTCCATTGCGTTTTGGCCGATACCTTTTCCATGGGTTCTAATAAAGCTTCAAAATCATAGCAGGCTCGGTACGGGAAATAACGGTGGTTCATGGGGACGTCAATACCTTCATCCGCCAGGTCTTCAAATAGGGTGGCCGTGTTGTGGAATACGCCGCCGGGGAATTTTCGTTTGCTGGTCTGGTCACAGGTTTTCTCGTGACGGTGTAATTTGGCCGATTCTTTGAACACGCGATGGCATTTACTACAACTGTATGACTGGGCATACCTGTTTATGTCTGTGATGTACGAGAAATGCCCGCCCGTGTCCGTTTGGTACAAATTCAATTTCATGGTTGTGGCGTATTTCCCCGCGGAACGATGTACGAGTCGGGCTGTGAGTTGTGGGTCGTCGGTGTTGTCATCATCCACGTGTTGGGCTAGACTATACACGACAATAATGACGTGGAATAAATTTTCCACCACATCCAGTTGTGATAACGGGACGCCGCGGAAGTGCTGTTTTTCCATGTTCTTTTCACGTAAGTAGTCTTCCCAATATTTGCTGGCAATTCGATCACAATGTGTGGGTGGCAGTTTGTTGATATGGATAGCCAGGCAGCGAAATAAACATTTCCGATCGGTGTACGGCCCATTGCTTCCACCTATTAAGGCGTACATGCCTTCTCTGTGTTTCAACCAGTCCGGGAGATGGATGGGGGCGCCGATAGGGTGGTCGATCATTTTAGTTACGTAAAACATTGGTCGTCATCTCCACCTGCCATTTGGTGTTGGGGCGTTGTTGTCGGGCCCATTCCAAACTATCCAAGCTTTCTAGTTGGTCCAGTACTGTGTCCAGGGACGGGCGATCGGTAATGGTGAATGGCTGCTCGAACACCAGGGTATTGTTACTGGGGTAAAAATACCGGAGCTGGTGTGTTTCCTTATGCCGTAATAAATACCCAAAGGTGAGATTTAGTTTGAACGCTGTGGCTTGGTCCTCGAAAATAGTATAGGCGTAGTGGGGGAGACGGATGTTTTCCTCTAACCGAAAATTGTATAAGTCCAGTATCGGCCGATGTCGATGAAAACAGTGCCTGATAGTAGGCCAATGCCGTTGGTAGATTGTACGCACATCTTGTTGTCTCGGTACGGTCGTAGTACTTCTATAGGCGGGTCGTCAGGATCTGTGGTAAAATTTCCGTCATCAGTGGGCGAACAGGCGAACGGTGATCGTTGCATGCTCGGACTCTTCCACTGTTTGTACAGCGTATAGAATATATTCGTATTATTGCGTAAGAGGGCTTCGCCTAGACTTTGAGAAAATGGATACAGATCTCGAAAACTGTCCCTTTTTATAGAAAAATACCCACCCACGCTCGGGAAAACCCCCAACGATCGACCAACGTATTTTTCAGCCGCCAATCACAGACGTGCAAAATCAGTGTCATGCCAGGGAAAAATCCCGACGATCGACCAACGTATTTTTCAGCCGCCAATCACAGTTGCGCAAAATCGGTGTCATGCCAACGTACGCGATGACCTTTAGCGACGTACACCAAACGTACCGACTGGGCTATGGCCCGTAGCCAGGGGGGTTATTTTGGGTTCGGGGAAACCCCCTTTCGGAAATATATTTTTCTCATATAAATGCTCTTTTCAAACTGAAGCGAACCCCCTATTTGCCCCTTTTCCCATACAGCGAACCCCCTGATGTGCCCTTTTGGAGTTGTGGCGGACCACAGTAAATCCTGGCTACGACCCTGATTGTTTACATTCTGTGAGCGGTCTCATTTAAAAAAATGTATTATTTTGTTAATTAAAAAAATGTATAGTTTTGTTAATTAAAAAAAATGTTTTGATCTCATAAACGTATGTGTTCGATGAAACTGGGGCGGGGAGAGAACGATTTTATTTTTATGGTCAAGTGTACATAGTTTGGCAGATCGTATTTCATCAAAAAACATGAGGAACCCTCTCCACAGAGTAGGCATTTTACACACACACAAAAATATCTGAACCCATGGGGACCAATAAACATAATCTATAGGTGTTGTACCATGTTATTATGGCCAGTCTATGATAGAGTGCGATCCCAGTGTCGAGCGTTTATTGTCCAGTTTGCACAAACAAAGAAAAATTGGCGGTCACACAACGTTCGTCAAACGTATGCTGACCGACAGAGCATGACGTCATCGGGCACCAACATGTGGTCTTCCGTGGTATGAATGAATTAGATACATACACCCGCCCGTTAGTTTGATATAATTTTGTATGGTACAATCACTTGCAAAAGGTTGAAAATCATCCGTGCAGGTCTGTTTGTGTATGAAAAATGGCGTCCCACGGCCAATTTCCCCGGAGCCTGGTTGATTTCAAATCGTAGCCCCATCTACACGCTCTGACGCAAGGGAGACAACTCGGACTAGGCCAACCCTCTTGTAGGCGACGGTGATGTCCCCTGATTCGCACATTTCCATCTATTTTGCCTCTATTAGGGTGGTGGTCATTTTTTTGTGGATTTTACTATGGGCTGTTGGCTTCTTCGGCTCACCGTCAAAAATACGATGGGAAAAGCTATGAATTTGTTTTTAAGTACGGGGTAGGCCTGTATATACATCCATACTGGTTCAGTGCATACGTGCATACTGGGTGGCCATTGTGAGGTCTAGGTGGATCACTCGTGGTCCGATGGTGTCGTATGAGGTCTTATTTTAAAGCTCTCGTGAAGGTGCATCCGACTGGACTAGTGTGTTGTTTGTTTTCAATATTTTGCGCATGCGCAGACAGGCCGTATTATGGAAATAGCCGTTTTGAGGTCGAGGTGAGCCCCTAGTGGGCCTATGGTGTCGTATGATGTATCAGTGTAAAGCAGTGGTGAGGGAGCATCCGACGGGAGGGGTGTGACGTCCGTTTTCAACATTCTGCGCATGCGCAGTCTGGGCGTATTATGGACATAGACGTTTTGGGGTCCAGGTGAGTCCCTAGTGGGCCTATGGTGTCGTATGAAGTCTCAATGTAAAGCAGTCGTGAGGAAGCATACGCAGGGATGGGTGAAACGTGAAACTGACGTCATTCTGCGCATGCGCAGCAGACAAAGAGTATGGACATAGACGTTTTGGGGTCTAGGTGTGCCCCTGATGGTCTGATTCGGTCGAGTGAGCTATCATTGTCAAGCGCTCCTCTAGGGCGATCAAGTCATGGGTGGGTGCATGTAAAATTAGGATTTCACCATAAAAAAAAAGCGAAACACGGACTTTACACCTAAACCATGAGCAATCATGTAATGTTTTTGGGTCCAGACCATTCCTGTTCCAAATGAACGCCCGCTGCAACAGGGATAACAGATGAGAGAAAAACAACAACAACAACAACAACAACAAGTTTTCAAATAGTTTATTTTCCCCAATGTTACATCATACCCACGCTGGGGGAGCCGCGTTGGGTATGTTTACAAGTATGCTCTTGTCCAATCAAAGGCCGTCCTTTGACGCTGTCATATTCGTTCTGACCCGTTACATGTATTCTCGGCTGTCCAATCAGAAGTCGCCGTTTCAGAAACTTCCACCCTTTTGTTCTAGTCCTCGTCGGGCAGGCCTGGATATTCGTCGGGCAGCATGTCTTGAAACAGTTGTTTGCGCATTTTCCAGGGCCTCGGTGGGTGGTAATCCCATATCCTCTTCCAAGTGACGCTTGGTCTTCATGATGGACCTGTGCGTGGGGTCACCTTTCATTTCAAGCGGCAGCAGGCTATATCGTTTATAGATCGCCATGGCTGTTTTCCTGATGCAGGGGCGCATTTTGGTGTACGCCTGTTGTAAGTTATCCTGTCCTTCGTCTTCGATTACCGCAGCATAACTACGAATAGCTTCATCCACAATACGATCCCAGAAGGTAGATTCTCCCTCACTTTCTTGGGATGTAGGCTGACTATCTGAGCTCTCTGTATCAGTCAATACATTCTCATCAATCTCTGTATCAGCATCCGCCTCAACGGACTCCTCCGTGTCTTCAATCCCATGCATATTCTTCTGGTGTCGCACCATATCGTAATGTCTGGTGAACGTGCGTTCGCACTCAGAGCAAGTATAAGCCATGTTGACGGTTGAACGTCGACTGTGCGTGTTTTGGGAATACGCGTGCTTTTATAGACGCCCGTCAACGCTTAGCTTAACGCTTCAACGCCCTGGTGAATTAGCTCAGAAGCTCTCATTTTTCTAGATACCAATACATCGAAATGCAGTGTCGCCCGTCAACGCCCGTCTCAACGCCTCACCGCCCGTTTCAACGCACGTCTCCGTACCTATCTCAACGCGTTATGCATTGTCAACTACACGTTGATGTTGGAGGTTGAAGAAGATAATTTCCCGTCTCCAGCTGGGTCTCCATAAAGGTTTGAAATGACTCATGCAGGGTCAGCAGATTCTGGGCACGGGTATCCTCTTCGGGTACTATCTGTTTCTTATGCAGCAGAAGACATACGCGTGTCACCCATTGGATATCATTTATGAGCGTGGTAAGATGAGAA
This sequence comes from Hanleya hanleyi, assembly GCA_036873755.1. Classification (NCBI taxonomy): domain Eukaryota; kingdom Metazoa; phylum Mollusca; class Polyplacophora; order Lepidopleurida; family Hanleyidae; genus Hanleya; species Hanleya hanleyi. Next base: position 19,652 of record JAVTVY010000998.1, read on the forward strand.
CGCATGCGTTGGTCGTTGATCCCACCTTGTGCTGTATCAATAATAACATCGACATTGGCTTGACGTAACGCTTCGGCTAGAATATCGTCGTTGTCGGGTTCAAACAACTTGGCCTCAGCAGTGCTCATGGTGAAGTGAGGGGACGGGGGACGTGTGGTCTATTTATAGTGAGACGCTTTTGATCTTAATGATGCGTTCGAACAAATGTTTCTTTTGTGCTATTGCTGTGACATATGTCGCTTTCCAGTTCATGCCCGAGGTTTTCAACATCGACGCTGTTCTTTCGATTTCCATATGAACCGGGTCCTTGTCCAGCAATTTCATATGGGTCAGGAGGTCGGTATACTGCTGACGTAAAACCCGTCGTAGTCTGGGTGCCAATGTATTATGGGCTAATATTACGGCTTCCTCTTTCGAATACCCTTTGCGGTGAAACTTGTTTTCTGTGGCCTCCAACATCTCGCCCAGCTCGGCGTCCATACTTTCCTTGAACAAATCCTTCCATAGCCTCGAGTTCACATTATGTTCTTCAACCTCGGGTTGGTCCTTCACGGTTGGGTGATATTCCGGCACTGATGGTATGAAGGGGACCTGCTGTACGGGGGCGGGTTGCTGCTCTGCCAGATGTGGACTCGGTGGATGGTGTAGGGGCTGTGGCGATGCCTCACCGGGTAACAGGTGAGTCGTCAGACGGCGATCTTCCGGGGTATGGGCTTTTAAATCTACGAATAGGTAGCCGTACGGACGACTGGTCGCTCCTTGAAACGCCTGCATGAAATGGTCGATGTTCTGAGGATAAATTCGACTACCAAACACACGGATTTGTGCTCTGTCAATGGGATTGGAGAACAACACAAAATATTGGCAGTTCAGGGCAATATCTCTGGATGCCTTCCCCTGAGGAAAGAGATTCTGGGTCAAATAGATGACGGACAGATTGCGATGATGGGATCCTTTGGTGAATAGGTCGGCGATTTTCGAATTGTCCTTGGCCGCACTCATCAGATCATCGAGCACTACCACGTTGGTCTGATCGGGATCGAAGTAATACGGTTCGTCTATGTCGTGAGGAATTCCTGGGACGAAACTCGCATTCTGTAATCGCGTAGTTTAGTAGGCGGGCTGCCACTGACTATAACACCATACAACGCGTGTATAACGGATGGGCCCTTCCTCTAAGAACTTCATCACCCAGGACGTCTTTCCACACCCCGTAGGACCGCTCACCGTCATCGTATAGGGGTGTTCTACTCTACTTGGTGGACCTATAACGGGACTCGGTGGTGTCTTGTCTATGCATTAGACGCATATGTCTGAGCATATTGTCGCGACGAGAGAGTGTCTTCTGACAGAACGGACATGTACTCGACATGGTACCCGGTCAGAGGTTGGCCACAGACTGAGGCTAATGGTGTACAAACGACCTTATATCTATCACTCACTCGCTGACTACCTTACTCACTCACCATCGTTAGTGCGGGTGTTGCCTCGCTCGCTCGCTCGCTCGCTCGCTCTCTACCTTACTCACTCACCATCGTTAGTGCTCGTTCGCTCACTCACTCACTCACTCACTCGCTCACTCGCTCACTCACTCACTCAATGACTGGTATATATGGCCAGGTCCCCTCGTTGCCCCTGGTGGCAAAAACTAGGGGGAGATAACTCCAGGTTATTACCCCACAGTGACCTCTTGACTCGGGTGTGACCTTTTGACCCGGATGTGACGTCATTGGCGAAAAGCAGCATAGGGCACTGGGACTACTTTTTCTGTCCGAACCGCCGGATTACTTTCTGGCCGCCTCACCGCGGAAGAATACATGCCACTTGACCGGAACTACTTTTGACCTTTGACCTCTGTGACCTTTCACCTCTGTGACGTCATCGATGACGTCATCTCCGCAGCGCCCCCTGGCGGAAGTAGGTCAATAATAACGAATTTAGCCTTTATATACTACTCTAGTAAAACCATTTTCTAGGGTAATAAGAAAGAGTGTCGATGCTGAATGGGTATGTCGACTGAAGATACGTCGACTATCAAATCGATAGATACATGTATGTTACGCCAGAAAAGCTGTGTAAACTATTTATTAAACTCATCACGCGGATACACAAACTGTGTCATAATGAAAATCCTTACCACGATGTCCAATTCATTATATTTAACCCTATCTGGCCTGGGCTTTTTGGGACCTGTTGTGGCCTCGGGGGGGTGGGGGGCGAAATGGCCCCAACCTAATTATTTTTCTTACCTCTTCAGCTAGGGGGCTGAAACTTACCACACTATACCCTTGGGTCAAGCTCTACCAGAACATGTAGAAAAAAAATCCAAGGTGGGTGCTTTGATGACGTCACAGTGACGGCATTTTTTGGTCAATTTTTCTGTCAGATTTTCCTTTATGCAATTTCTTCGCAAAAACTGAATGATAAATTAGAAAATATTAATGTGATGTGAAATAAAATAGCTTTTTCCTGCTTTTCATCGCGAAAAAGCAGAAATTTTGAAGAAATATGACAAAAACATCACTTTTCTGGGACCCCACGTGGTCGCCATCTTGAATTTCCCCATGATCCTCTGCTTGGGGGGTTATGCAAATAGGCTTAAAATGACCCCAATATGATAAACTATAAAGTCACAGAGTTTTAGCTCTCTGATTTTTGTCGTTCTGGAGATAGCGCAGAAAGTTTGTATAACTTGGTTCGAAACTCAAAACGTATTGAAGAATTATACCATCTGAGGAATCCCTTGAGCCGAGATTTAAAATAAAGGGTTAGTCATTTGCAACTTCTCGGAGTGTTGAGCAAAATATAAGCCTATCCTCTAAGGAAGTTGACTCCATGATATCTTCAGACTTTGATAATATCACTGGAAATATAACTATAAAGTCACAGAGTTTTAGCTCTCTATTTTTTGTCGTTCTGGAGATAGCGCTGAAAGTTTGTATCCTCCACAGGCTAGGTAGGGTTGAACAATCCATTGCCTGGAAAATTTACTCTCTCCAATTCGAAAGAATATTTTCTAGTATTATTGAAACTCAACATGTGATATATTTCCAGTGATATTATCAAAGTCTGAAGACATCATGGAGTCAACGTCCTTAGAGGATAGGCTTATATTTTGCTCAACACTCCGAGAAGTTGCAAATGACTAACCCTTTATTTTAAATCTCGGCTCAAGGGATTCCTCAAATGGTATAATTCTTCAATACGTTTTGAGTTTTGAACAATCAAAATATCCGTTTCAGGCTTTGTATTCAAGGACATCTGTCATCCCAACATCAAGGACAGGCCCGCTTCTGAGATTATTTTTTAACTCGTCTTTTATTTCGCCTATCAAATATTGATGTATTGATAACACAGGGAAAGATGTATTGATAAACATTTTTGGGCTCTGTCCTATTTTTCCCCCAAATAATATTTATTTTAATAAACACTTGTAGTTTTCACACTAGGCGACTATAAATTTCAAAGAATTCCTCTACATCGCTTCTCGTTAGCACGGCAGAACCATCTCTCATTAAATCGAAGGATTTATATGAAATCCAGTTAAAAATTCATAGCCACTGAAATTGCAAATTGGTAGCGGGCGCATACAATTCCGTTCATTCCTCAGACCTTAACGTTTCAGGACGTTGAATCTTAATTCTCTCTCGCTCTCTTGTTCCGAGACAAAACTAGGACAGAACCATCAATCATTGAAGAAAACGACTCGAATTTGATCTAGTGTATCGAGTAAAATCTATTGCCAATTATGCTTGCAAATTAATTTAGACACATCGTGAAATCTCCTGGCTTCGAAATTTTCTTCAATAAACAATGGATCTGTCAATCTTTCAACTAAAATGATCATTGTCCAGATATTACCTGATATATCTATTCTACATGTTCTGTGGACGATGTAGAGGATGCTGCAGGAGGAATTTAATTTTGAATATATTAGCGAAAAGCGCATTGTAGATCGACATTTCGACATATATTTATTCTTGTTATGTATTATAAGAGCATGTATTATCAGAATATTTTGAGGTCATTAGACTGGGTTTAGATTCCGTTTGCAATAGTCATGCGCTACGCATGAAAGCAGACCAGTGGGTTGGCAGGTAAGCTAAGTATATATAGCGTCAGAAGGATAAAAAACCCTCAACAAAAGTCACCCCCCCCCCCCACCAAAACGTCTCATATTTTCAAAGATATTTGCCCGATTGCGATGACACTTCTCACACATTATCGGGCTGACAAAGCCGATATTGAGTAATAAGGATTATTCCGTGGATCGTTTCATGTCTGAATGAGCATGCTAAGTCGGTCGCAGCATGATTTTTCGCAGTCACACGCTCAATTAATCACCAAATTGACACCCCAATAAAATGTCACAGCAGTCAATAATGATTAATACCAGGTGTATTATCATGAAACTGTATCACTGGTAGTTCCTGAGCTCGCAACCTGTTGATAAGCTTGGATATTTGCGACATGTTGTCATCGGCTTTATCATTAGATACGAGTTCTTCGCCGACAAGTGATACTGTGTCGTGATGAATACACGCGGTATTAACCATTGTTGACTACTGTGACACTTTTCTAACATGTTGGTTTTGTGATTGCGTGTACTGGTGCTTGCGGAAAATGGAGATTAAAGTTTTCTTGCAACTTTTGAAATACGCCTGACCTGAACATGCGCATGCTCATTCAGTCATGAAACGACTTACGAAATAACCATTGTTACACAAAGGCTAAATTTTGGAGGTAACTTACTTCTGTTGAGATGTTTACTTGTAGAAAAAGTAGTGGTGGAAACGTAGCACGGTGTCAAATGCAAATTTTATTTGACCGCCATTTGTCAACCAGAGGGCCACGAGTCCGTCGATGTAATAGAGTTTTGTATTTTAACCACGCTTTTATTGTAGCAACTGACGTACACACGAACCCCACCAGGTCTGAGAGTTTTGACTGTGATACCCAGGCGCGGGGAAGGTTGACATTTCGACCTGAAATTTTATTCTTTTATATCCAAATGGAGTCTGATCATGCAAGTTGAACACCATTATCATCCGCTCAACAGGTACTTGAAGCGAAGTTATTCGCGTAATAGGCTTCGGCAGTGACGGCAACGAAAGTACGATCGGTGAATATAGCAATTTGATGGCTGAATATAACTTGTTATATGTCGCTAATAGTCATATTATACAATAAATTTGTATATTCGCGATTCGTACAATTATTAAGTTTTCCATGCTATTTTGAATAAGTTAAGGTTAATCTTTTCTCATTTCTACCAATATCAATTCGCTGCTTGCATTCTACCTTTTTATTGCCTTTAATTTCGACGCTTCTATGTTCGTTGTACAAACAAGAGTTTAAGATAGTTCTATTTCTCAACAAACCCATCTTAGAGGAACAGATTTAACGAAAATTTGAAATTTCATTTTAGAATCAATCAAAAATTGGGCGAATAGTCAGTCACTCATGAACTTAATTTAAAGGATCATTTAGCTACAGAAACAACCAGCAAAAACAGTGGATCATCCTCAAATATGGTTGGCAAATAAATGCAGTCTTTAGATGCGACATTCAATAGCCAATCGTCATCCATAGGGAAATACATTCAATAAACTTTCCCTTGACACTGTGAACGCCACAATCTAAGCATAAATACGAAAGAAATATAAATATAAACAGAAGCTATTCTGAAGACTTCAGATCATCTTCAATGGCGAGACAGATTCGAATAATTTCAACCTAATTTGTTCAATTGAAAAATTTATATATTGTGGAGACAAGTCGTTGAATACATCCCATTGATTATAGATTTGCGAAACGTATCATGTTCATATCATGCGCTCATGTAGTGCCTTATAATATTTACGACCTGAGCTGTCCAGTGCTGAGTGATACAGCCACAGCGAGTCTTGTACTCCAGAGGTGCACACTGGAAGCTTTAGTGCTGACGGTGAATAATTTACTGAATAACGACATCATTTTAATGATATATCGTCAGAGATATGCATACGAATTATATGCTGTAGACTGAATGTAATGCAGTCTGGTAGCCGATTGATATATTGACGAATCGTACTCAAACTCACCCGCTTCCAAGGTTATTAAATTTTGAAAGTAGTGTGTGCAGTTGTGGATGCAACACAGTTGAACAGAATATAGGACGTACATGCGGAGGGACAATCTACGTCTTCAGGAAATATAATATCACCAAAAATCAGTAAATAATGTCAAGATATAGCGTATTTTCGGTTGTATCGTCCAGTGAACATAATCGAAACATCTCAAGATCGGCTTTTCTTGAAACTCAACTACTTAGATAAAGGACTGGACATCATTAATTTACCTCGAATCCTGAATGATCCAGAGGTACGCAACGCTGTACCAAACTATTTTAAGTTCACAGAACCTCCTTGCATTTCATATAAGTATACTAAATCTATAGCCACCAAAATATTCAATTACTCCAATGCTGTCAAGGAGTTTGACTGGAACTTATACACGTCAGGAGGCTATAGTTGTGATTGTGAATCATCGAACTTTATCTATACACCATGCAAACATATTGTGACTGGTGCTCTTGATATGGTGAGTGATAAGGATCTGAAATTACTCCTGATGAAAGGACCTAAATATAGAGAGCCAAGAAGAATAAATCCGAAGGCCGACCAGAAGATAGTCCTGTCTGCATTGGAACAGTACGTTATTGATTGGTCTAAGCGAGAAAAAGTTGAACCTACAGTACTCGCTGATTGGCTGGACCTCACCAAGAGCAAGGTCGTTGAAACAATCCGCCATATTGACAGAAGTACTCTTCCCCAAGCAAAACAAGTACTGAGAAACCTCAATTCGCAAGAAGTTCTAGCAAATCTCCAGAGTAAATTCGTCATAGTCCCAGCAGACAAAGCTCCGAATAATATAATATTCATATGTAAATATTACTATTACCAGGTGCTGGTTAAAGAATTGAGTGTAGACATATCTTCATCAAATACGTCTACTTACTCCCAAACTGCATTTACTCTGGAAGATTTATTTAACAATCACAAAAAGTTTCTCAGGGAAAGAGGTATTTGTCTTCCAACCAATCATAACGACATACCAAAAATATACTGGACTCCCAAAATGCATAAATCACCATACAAAGCTAGATTCATAGCTGGTTCTAGAAGCTGCACCACCAAGCTTCTTTCAACCCTATTGACGAGGGCGCTTCAGGAGGTAAAAGCATTTTGGGAAAGGTATTGCGCCACTATTTCTAAGAACTCTGGCGTTGAATGTATGTGGATATTGAAAAACTCAAAATGTCTTACGGAAGAACTTGATGCTAAAGGTCACATACCGTACAGACATGTATCCACATGGGATTTCTCGACCCTCTATACTACAATCCCTCATCAGGACCTTATTGACCGTCTAAGTTCATTAATAGTATCTGTGTTCAAGAAAACTGATCGTAGATATATTAATGTCGGAAGCCATAAAGCATTCTTTAGCTCTACTACATACAAGAGATATCATTCATGGGATGTTTCTTTGTTTATAGAGTTGCTTGAATTTCTCATTAAAAATATCTATGTGAAATTTGGCAACACAATATATCAGCAGCATATAGATATTCCAATGGATACTAATTGTGCACGCCTATTGGCTGACCTGTATCTGTTCTCTTATGCATATGACTATATGCATGCGCTTTCAAAAACCGATCCATTCAAAGCCCGTTCCTTCTCAATCACCACACGCTATATAGACGATCTTCTCGCTGTGGATAATCGCTATATAAATGACGCAGTGAAGGATATATATCCACCTTCACTGGATTTGAAGGAAACTACAGATAGCCCTACAGGCACATCTTATTTAGATCTCTATCTCTATAAAAATGAAGCGGGCATTCTCTCTCGTCGACTTTATGACAAAAGAGATGATTACAATTTCGATATCGTAAACTATCCCTTTCTGGACAGTAATATTCCAGTGAGACCTGCATATGGCGTATACATATCTCGCTTAGTAGCATTTGCTAGATCCTGTGTTAAATGTGACGATTTTAATCAACGTCACAAAACATTGTTACAGAAACTTATAAAACGCCTCCACTCAAAGTTTCTCAAATTTGGCGATACATATCGCATGCTGATAAAAAAATACGAACGTAGCGTGCAAGATCTATGGCGCTACGTTTCGTAACTTGTATCTAATTCCGCTTAACCCGGGCTAGGGGCCGTATGAACCCATGTACTTCAAGATCCTCATGGTACTCATATGAACAGTCACAATCAAAGCGTGACTGAGATACATCATTCTTTAGATGACGACTTTACAACGAATATTATGGATTAAGAATACTGATCAGCGATACGGATTTGATATTTTTGGAACATCATGATGTCTTGCCGGCATCATTGAAAACTGTTGACCGCTTCTCTCTTGCAGGAAACAAGCCTATGTTTATGTATACTATGATTGTCTTTTGAATTTGGTGCTAATACTGTTATATGGAATATGGAATAGGTCTTTGGATTATGGACGCGGATATTCTCTAATGGACGACGGCTGAATTATGGATGACGGATTAGACGCTTGTAATCAGACATAGACTAGTCTTTGCACATGCAACGAGATGTAAGCATTATACGATGAACTAGCTTATGTTTTATGTATACTATGATTGTCTTTTTGAATTTGGTGCTAATACTGTAATATGGAAAATGCAATGAGTCCTTGGATCATGAACGCGGATATTCTTTAATGGACGACGACTGAATTATGAATGACGGACCAGACGCTTGTAATATACATTATGATAATTGAAATTTTATTTGAAGGATACCTGGAAGCAGTTGGATGCTTATTTTGACGAACGAAGAGGGAATCCAGATTACCTTAACCGATTCTGTGGTCGATAGTTGGCTGGCAAATAATCTCATGTGAGTGATTATAGGCGTCAAATCTGACATTCTGTGTTTAGCCGTCGTCGAAAGGCTACTTCCATACGACAGTTAGCATTACTTTCAAATATGTATGAAATGAACATACCCCAACCTGCAAGTTAGTTTGCTGTATACGTTGGAATTGCCATCTCAAAAAAGGGAAAACACACACACGCATGCCTGTAGCCATTTGGTAGCAAAAGACGACAATAATGTGCAACATTGTAGCGATCGTCATGCAAAATTGTTACGAGCGTTCATCATTGTTTTTGTTCTTGACAAACGCTGTTGTCGTTACAATGTTGCACACTTAGGAACATCGATTTCTATAAGAAAAACTGTCTTTTAGTTCTCGTGTCTTGCAGAGAGAAGCTAAATTTGAAAAGGCGTTTCCTATAGCCCTTTTCGGAAAGTGTCTGATTTCCCCCTGAATAACTGCCGTTCTTTGAGGTCAGAGCTATGAAAAGCTGCTTCCGGAAAGTAGTTTCCTTTACTTCACGTTTACCTTATTTTGATTAATGTATTAATAATCACTTCCAGAATATTTGTTTGAAAAACTATATTTTCTACATGAACCAATGGATACCTTATACGAGTGCATGAAAAGGCAATTTTCAAGAATAATGGAAACTTTAATATTGAAGCGAATTGTGGGAACCTGTGGAACTTACCAGAAGTTCTCTGAGGCTACACGCCCCTAGTGGAACAAGGCAGCCTTTCCAAATTTTGCTGGAATGAATTGAAGGAACTTGTTTTGAAGGCGTCGCTTTCCCAATGTAGCCAAACGAGGACAGTCTTCGACTGGCGGTATATCTCCAGTTGTATAGCCCTTTTCAATATTAAGTTATTGTTTAACACAAATTACACACTACCCCCCCTACACACACAAACACACGCACTCTAATAAGGATAGAATTATAGTAATAGGCTCGCAGTATAGGAGCTCAATTGCGCGAGAATTATTCGCTGCCTTGGGGGTTCAATGATAATTATTGCGCTTGAAGCTTCAATTGCCAATGTCCGGATCTCATGCTGAAAATCAGTCGGCGTATCCATCTTCAGACAGATGGGTCGAAATCATCTCAGCACGAGATCTGGATAATTTCAATCTACTTTATTGTGTGCCGTCAGACATAGACTAATATTTGCACAGGCAACGAGATGTAAGCATTATACGATTGATAATTGACTCTTGTCTCTTCTTGAACGATAGATACATTTGGATTTCGACTTGAAGGATGTAGAAAGATTTCGGGCAAAAATTATTACGACGATTACTTGCAGATGTAAGAGATGATTACAATTTTTACCTTTGTCAAATACACCTTCTCGGACATATGGCGTACATTTATCTCGCCTGGTGGGATAGATTATGTGAAAAATATAAAATTTTATCGTCAAAAAACACTTTTGCATGAAATAAATCGACAAGATAACATGGTTGAGGCCACACTAAGCGCTTTTACTCAAAATATTTCCTAAAATATAGCGATAAATTCCATACAAGATAGCAGAGTAGGATCGGAGATTGCATGATTCATGGTGCTACGTTTTGTAATATCGATACAGGCGCTCAATTAAGTTTACCGAAGAAAAGTAGTACGGAGAGTAGAGGAATCCCAGGTATATGCTTTTCTAGCGGTGTATGTGTCATTTCATATGCAATTCTCCCAGATGACGTTTGGACTTTGTATCCACATACATTAAAACCTAAACACCTTGAAAATTTGTCAAACAGCAGCCCAATATTTCACCTAAAATAATTAATTGCCTAATAACCGTGCTGTCAGCTTCAAATTATGTAGCGACTGATCAACTGATGAAGACGACAATTGTCTGTGATAATGAATGAATGAATACAATTTATTATGTTCAATGCAATGGCAATACAATGACCAAGGGGAATATCTTCCAAGCATGGCTTTAAAACAATGGAATTACACAAGAGTTAAATTAAGCTAGATAAAAATCACACTTGTACCTTACCAATTATAGTACCTTAGAGTGCAATTCCAGGGATATTAGACAAAATCTATGGTTTGATCTGAACAGAAAGTCCATCTTCAGTACAGTATCCAGGGTATAATTAGTAATACAACTTTCGTTTTGTGGGGAAAAAATGAAAATGTGTAAAATATAATGCTACAGAGAAACCCAACTGAATATAAGCAGCTCACGCATTTTACTTTCAGGTAGCGCTCTTTGCTTCATACGGAAATGGTTTTATTATAATGTGTGACTGAGTACATTAGGGATCAGGACACGGCGAAGGCAACTATCGGTAACCCAACGCAAGGTCTCCATTGGCCAAGAGAGGAACTAATAAGACAAAGCAAAAATAAACGGATAAAAACCTGTAAATACTTCGTAGCTTCATAAAAATAGAAACTCGCCAAAAAGCATCTTAATTTAACAGATTCTCTGAATTATTCTCATTATCTCTCGCTCCTGTTTTGTGATTTGCATATAATACGAACAGGTATTGCTAACAAATGTGGCTTTTCTTTGTTTTTCAGACTTAATACGATACAGCAGTGATAATAACTTTCATGCAGATCGTTTTGCAGAAAACGCGATTTGTCGTTCAGTATTTCTAATTCGCTCACAAGAAAGCATTATCGTACACCAACCCCCCTGGAGAATGAATGAAAATTGCTCACTGATCCTGAGTAGTATTTACCCATATCTGACACTCCATGATCTTATAAAATTCCTCCAAGTTATTTGTCCTCCCATTAAGAAGCAGAATGAGATGAGAAGTCAGTCTACATGTATCATAAAACTTATGAAAGTTTCATTTAGCTACAGCGATATACAGTAAATACAGTGAATCATCCTCGGAAATGATTCGTAAGTTTCGTAACTTGTGTCTAATTCCGCTTAACCTGGAGCTAGGGGCCGTATGAACCCATGTACTTCAAGATCCTCATGGTGCTCATATGAACAGTCACAATCAAAGCGTGACTGAGATACATCACTCTCTAGATGACGACTTTACAACGACTATTATGGATTAAGAATACTGATCAGCGATACAGATTTGATATTTTTGGAACATCATTATGTCTTGCCGGCATCATTGAAAGCTGTTGACCGCTTCTCACTTGCAGGAAGCTAGCTTATGTTTATGTATACTATGATTGTCTTTTTGAATTTGGTGCTAGAAATACTAGAATACATTCAAGAAAACTGTTACACTGTTAATGCCACAATCCAAGATGAATACAAACGAAATATAAAGGTAAACAGTTTATAAGACTACAGATCATCTCCACTGGGGAGAAGGATGCGGATATTGTCATTCACAAGATAGACGACAGTTTCAACCTAATACGTTTTGCACATTGAAAAATGGTATTTTGTGGGGATTTCTCCTTGAATACAACCGATTGATTATAGCTTTGCGGAACGTATCGCAACCGGATCACGCAAGTAACGCCGTATAATATATTTACGAGCTGCCCAGTAATTGGGTGATACAGCCATTCATGTCTGCTCCGCGATGTACACTGGGAGCTATAGTAATGGCGTTGAATAATTTGTGTGATATATCCGGAGATATGGATCCACATTATCTAATATAAGATGAATCTATTGCAGTCAGGTAACCGAATGAAATCCCCCTCGAAATCACCCGATTCTTAAATATAAAAAAAATGAACTGAGTATTTGCAGTTGTGGATGAAAGACAGAGGTGTAGAATATTGGTCGTCCATGTACATTACGATCATTTTAACTTTTATTTGATGCACACCTAGAATATTTGGGTGATCGAAAAGGGAATTGAGATTACCGCCGCTGATTTTCTGTGGTTGCATGTGAAATAATCTCGTCTGTATGATTATAGGCGTCAAATGTGAAATTCAATATTTAGCCGTCACCCATAAAAGAATGTCGGGGCAATAACCAAAAAACAGTTTCGTATGATAGTTGGCATCAATTTAAAAAATATACGAGATGAAAATAAAGCAAAAAAGCATGGTTTCCACCATACAGTGGTATCGCTTTTCCAGAGAAAAAACCAGCAGCAGGTATATCCCAAGGAATACACACAATAAAAAGGATATTATTACAGGCCCACAGTGGGCAGCTCAGTCACACGATAACTATTCACTGTAATGGATATTTTAAGAGTAATTATTGTCCGTGGAGCTTCAATTGCCAATGTCCGGATCCCATACTGAATACCAGTCGTCGTATCCATCTTCAGACAGATGGCCCGAAATCATCTCAGCACGAGATACACTAGAAATACAATAGTCTTTGATACATGGAGCGAGATGCAAGCTTTATAGGGCTGTTAGTTGAGAGTTGTCGGTCATATAATATCACGATGATTACAATTTTTACCTTTGTCAACTACGCTTTCCCGGTCATTACCATGCGGAACCTGCATATG
>JAVTVY010000999.1:0-34922 GCA_036873755.1 Hanleya hanleyi
TTTAAGTAGTTTATTTCGAGACATGGGGGGGCGAAGCAAGCAAAGCTTATAAATACGTCTCCCCAATAAAAAAGTACAATATATCAATTGAACCTCGAAAATAAATATAAATACTTATAACAAATTAGGCGCCGAAGGAATATACAAAATGCATTTGAAGCTCATGACAGAGAGTAAACATTGTGATTTGTTTGAGACCCTGTGTGCTGTAGAGATGAATGAACATTTTTATAATGGTTTCTGTATCGTCGCGGCATCAGTTTCGGACCGTCATGGGTTTCGGACCTGCCATCATTAAATGTTATTATCACGTGATCGCGCACGGTGAGTGACGTCATTTCTGGGGCTCTGAACGCTGGTGGATGATTGCTTGTGGGTTGTTAGAGAAAATGCTGAAAATTCGTTTTGATGCGGTAAATATCTACCGAAACCTTTACACAGCATATATAAATGCTCTATTTGCTAATGCCACTTTTAGAGACTTGAATAATAGACCATAGCTTCTGTTCACGATGTAGTAGGGATCTCTCCATAGCCTCATTTTTTCTGTCGTCTGCCAAGGAAGTGGTAGCACGTGACCATGGGCTCCACCTCGTGACTTATATTTTTTTATATGGAAGACTAGAAGGGTAATATCTTATATTGTATGTTAAGATATTGTGGAAAAAATTACTAACTTTCCTCCAGAAATTAAGGTGATAATGACTTGATTTTTTAAATCTGCAATTATTTATTTATTGAATGTAATTAAGATTAACTGCAGTGTCATAGTGTAAAAAATATATATTTGTACTAAATAGGTTAGTTTTTAAATGTAAATCAAAGTAAAATGCTGAAAAAAGCAATAAGTATAATTATTTATCAAAGTTTACAATGTTTAATAATTACCGGTATAATAAATTACAACATTTCATGTTGCACTTTGAACTTTTCCAAGTTCTGAATATTTATGAGCACCTTGACATTTCGGCGCGTCTGGCCCACCCTACTCACCGAATGTAATGACCTTTCTGGTCGCTAGGGGGCGTTTCAAAGCTGCCGGTCCGAAACCCATGACGGAGTCTGTTGTCAGGTATGTTCAACCTGATGTACTTAATCTGAAATCCTGGTTAAATGCGTGCGTGCCGAAAAGTCATAATAATTTTGTCTGGTTGGTGGGGCTATTCTATATTTAAACAGCCGTTTGCTTTCATCAGTCCATCTTTATTTATGGGTCTAGGTGACGAAGAAGGCTTAAGCGCGCCGAAACCCATACCACGAGGATATATTCATTGTTTTAGAAGCATTTAAAAAATTTATTTTGCATATACTCAATAAATAAAACGTTATTGACTTATTTGGTTGACATTTCTATATTAAAACTCTAATCTTAGTGTAGTTCACAGAGATATTTCTCAAATATTTTGTTGATGGCATATAAACAGCATCGTTTACCGAGCATTATATAAAATTATTGAATTAATCAGGTCGATGTAAGTACGCATTGGTGAGGCTTTTGTTGAGGCTTTTGTGCAGCTGAAAAGGGTCACGTCTAGACGCATTGTTGAGCTCAGACTAGCTAAATAATATATAGCCCTCACGTGTATGAGGGCTATAGGTCGGCACCAGTCACCTCCAGCGAGGTTTTAGATAATTTTATTGCAGACACCCACCTCTGAAACTGCCGTACATCTAATCTCTATCCCCTCCTGCGCACCATTTTAAAATCTTGCGCACTATTGTGAAACAGTGACGCATATATCGCCGTCTGAATTTTCCAGTCGAAAACTTCAACTCTCTACGCGCCATGTTGGTGACGTCACGGTATATGTCTGCTGGGCCGTTTGCAATTGAACATGGTGCGTTGTCGACTGGAAAATGCAGACGGCGATATATCGTTACTATTTCACAATAGTGCGCAAGATTTTAAAATAGTGCTCAGGAGGGGATAGAGATTAGATGTACGGCAGTTTCAGAGGTGGGTGATTCATAATAAAATTATCTAAAACCCTCGCTGGAGGTGACTGGGGCCGACCTATAGCCCTCATACTCGTGAGGGCTATATATTATTTAGCCAAGCTCAGACAGGCTATTTTAGGCTTTGTCATGTGCGTTCTCACACCAAGTATAAACCATTAATCAGCAGATCGCTTGCCATAGATTAATGGCTCAGAGATATCACCATTATACGATAATTCGAGTGAGTGAGTGAATAGGGTTTAACGTCGCTTTCAACATTTTTTCAGCTATATCACGACGGGGAAGGGAAGGGAGGGGAGGGGCAGGGGAACCTACTTGTAATTCGATTGTGTTATAAGTACTAATACATAGCATGAGTGTACAACGTAGGTTTTTGCCTACATACTGTAGAAGTGCTCTCGGGGGATATTTAGGCTACGCCAGCAACTGCCAAAAATGGTGTCGCTTTCTGTCTTGATTCTGCTTATTAACTCATTAAAGACTTGACAGATGTCTTAGCGAGAAATTTACCGCGATAAGGGGGAAATTACATCAAGAGCCAAATTAACTTGTTTGTTGTTGTTTTTTTTTATTTTTATTTTTTATTTAATGTTTTATTTTACTACAGTAATCTTGGTTGTAAAATCTTCCTTTCAGTGAAAGGGGAAAAACCCTGTTACAGGCCGACGGTATATATTCTTACCTTCATGAATGAGCTAGACCATTATCACATTAGTAGGGGTTATTTTATGCTTCCGCATATAGCCGGAATATTGCTGAACCCGACGATAAACCTTAACCCTATCTGGCCTGGGCGATTTGAGGTGAACCGCAGCCTGTACCACACTATATCTTTAGGTCAAGCTCTACCAGAAAATGTAAAAAAAATCAAAGATGGCCGCCATGATGACGTCACTGTGACGTCATTTCATTTTCAAAAAGAGCATTTTTGGACGATTTTCTGTCAAAATCGTGGATTTTCTTTATTTTTGTTTTTTCTTCGCAAAAACTGCATCATAAATTAGTAAATAATAATCTGATATGAAATAAAATAAGTTTTACCCACTATTCCGTAGAGAAAAGCAAAATTTTTGAAGAAATATGATGCAAGCCTAACTTTTTCTGGTACCCCACATGGCCGCCATTCTGAATTTACCCATGATCCTCTGCTCGTGGGGTTATGCAAATAGGCTCAAAATGACCCCAATACGATCCCCTATAATGTCACGAATGTTTCAGCTCTTCATTGTTTGGCGTTTCGGAGATATCGCAGAAAGTTTGGTAGGAGGGCATTTTGGCCCCCCCTCCCCAGGCCTGGTAGGGTTAATGGGGGAAGGGAGGAAGGGGAACAAATCAGCGGGTGTTTTTTGGTAATGCTAAGACATATGTTTCAGAAAAATGCATAGAATCGCGTTGAATCAACATGCTGAATTTTTGCGTAATTTTTGAAGAAATATGGCGAAAACATCACTTTTTTGGTACCCCCACATGTTGAACCATTTTGAATTTACCCATGATCCTTGCTTGGAGGTCATGCAAATGAGCTCAAAATGAAGGCCCCAATATGATAATCGAAAAGTCACGGAGTTTCGGCTCTCGATTGTTTGTCGTTCCGGAGATACAAGCAAAAAAACAGTGGGGGGGGGGGGGGGGGGGGGGGTGCGGAAAGTGCCACCCCCCCCCCCAGGCCAGGTAGGGTTAATTATCTCTCTCTCTTCCATAGAGTGGATAGTTGAATCAAAAGAAGTGTCGGATCCAACAGCCGACAGCCGTCCTCCATGAAGAATTTTTGTGTCCATGTCGAAAAGCTCGTTTTTATCAGACAGTATTAACACAAAACTGTTTCCTCTGTCAACTCCTATAAATATGAAACATATTTTCCGCACTGGTGATACACAGCCAAAATAGAGAGAGAGAGAATTTAAGGTTAACCCTACCTGGCCTGGTGTGGGGGGGGGGGGGCTTTTCGCCCCTGTTGTTTTGTTCTGCTCCTATCTCCGGAACGACAAAAAATTGAGAGCTGAAACTCCGTGACTTTTTAGATTATCATATCAGGGTCATTTTGAGCCTATTTGCATGACCCGAGCAGAGGATCATGGGTAAATTCCGAATGGCGGTCAGGTGGGGTACCAGAAAAGTGATGTTTTCGTCATATTGCTTCAATTTTTCTGCTTTTCCACATGGAAACGTGGGTAAAATATATTTTATTTCATATAAGATTATTATTTACTAATTTATCATGCAGTTTTTTCGAGGAAAAGCAAAAATAAAAAAATCGAAAATTCTGACTGAAAAATTGTCAAAAATGCTCTTTTTGAAAATGACGTCAGTGTGACGTCATCGTGGCGGCCATCTTGATATTTATTTTACATATTCTTGCATGGCTTGATCACAAAATTATAGTGTGGTAAGTTTCAACCCTAGCGAAAATATATAGCCCCCCGCTCCCCCCCACCATGCTGCTTTATCGTCCAGGTCAGACAGGGTTCAAGTCGCTTTCATCTATATAGCGACTTATCACTATAGCTGATACTGATACTGATATTTTATTTCACGTATGAGCACATGAAATACAAACGAGTCAATGAATTAATAATATTGAACAATAATATGTTATCGTGTGGCAGTGGGTGAGGTGGATAAGAAATGTCGACGCTCTTCCAACATCTCGTACAAAAACTGTCCAACGTGTGGTGCAATCGCACTCGGGCAATCGAGTATCAACAAAAATTGCTCTAGTTCTGTCATAAAGGTCGTTTCGGGGTGTGCCTGTATCAGTTTCTCCAATAAGAGGCTTCGGAGACGTTTTAGTTTAGGGCATTTCATGATAAAATGAAATTCATCTTCCGCTGATATGTTACATAATCTACAGATTCTGTCGCTTCTGTCTATATAGTTATTTTTATTTCTGTATCGACCAGTCTCGATTTCCAAACGATGTGCACAAATTCTCAATTTGCACACTGCCTGTCTATAATGCGAGTTGTTCAGCATAAGCAGATAATCAGCCATTCTGTAATCACTAGCATCCTTTAAGTGTTTGTAGTATAACAGTTTTTCTGATGTTTTTAACTTTTCATTGAAGTATGTAACATAATTTCTTTTAAATTGTTCCTTTACGTCCTGAAAGTATTTTTTACTGGAGGTATTAGAGATATTATAGATATCGCTTTTGTTTAAGACATTATAGGCATAGTTATGCCAACCAATGTTTATATCGTATAATGATTTACTACATTGACTTGCGTCGTGTAAAAGGGGTCTGTCTGCTGGTATGTTATCTAAATAATGAGCATACTTTACGACAATGTGGTTTATATCTACTATAATGGGGAAGCGACCTAATTCTGCTTTACATGCGATGTTGACAGAGTTTTTACTAACTTGCAAGTTCATTTTGCAAAACTTGTTATGTAGTCGTTCAAATGGTTCTGTTTCACAAACTTCCGTAAATGAGTTTATGTCACGATTTTTTAGTTTTCCGTAGAGTTCCGAACCCCATATTTCTGAATTGTATAGTGCAATAGGTTTAATAAGGGACCGTTCAAAATTTATCTTGAGGGGGGGGCCGGTGGAAATTCAGCTGATGACCCTAAGTTATGTGTGACCCCCCCCCCTCCTTTGGCTGGAAGGTTACCAGTGACCCCCCCCTCACCTGATACCATATTTATCAATGACCCCCCCCATCTCACCACAAACACACGCCCAATTCCAACGAATCCAGGTCATTTCCCCCAGTGGACATTTCCTCCAGCGGACATTCCCCCCATGGGCATTTCCCCCGGTGGACATTTCCTTCAATGGACATTTTCCCCACCCTATACTTTTAGGTTATTTTGAACATAGTTTTTAAATAATTTGGCACATCATATATTATATAGCACATTTTTAAACAATAAAATGGATCACATAGTGATAACATATAAATCATATACATATTATATATTTTAACATTTTAAGAAAACATATCACATTGTGGTAAAATAAAAGATGTATTTTTTAACAATATTATTTTGTTATATTTTTTACCTCAGTTTTCACTTCAGTTCGGTTTTATTCTCATCAAATGGCTTCATGACACCGACCTACGAACAGTTAATGTTACGCTATATACCATGAATACATCTTTTATATTGTTTTAAAATGTGCTGACTGTATAATACTGATAGATACTGTGTATATGTATAATAACTTATCACTTTGTGACTCAATTATCGTAAAACATCTGGAAATCCTTATATCTTTATATACAGAAAAAACAAATTACGTTATTACAAAATTATTTTAAAACCATGTTCAAAATAACCTAAAAATATAGGGTGGAGGAAATGTCCACTGGGGGAAATGTCCACTGGGAGAAATGTCCATGGGGGAAATGTCCGTACACCATTCCAACATAGCCAGGGGCACTAAATGATGCAGTGTGGAATTATATTAAGATCGATTGAAAACACGTTAATAACATGAAGAGCTATTCGTTGATAAAGTGATTCGCGATATGGTATTATACATATGAAAAAGTGACAGGGAACGGGACACAGTCCTCCAGTACGACATTAAACTGCGAGAAGCTCGGAGATTACATTCTATATGATGTATTTATTCGCATTCACCGGTTTGAGATAAAATTATGTCATACTGCATCATGATGACAGATAATACTACATGCAACCGCTCAGGGAAACAATGAGGTTATGTTTGTTATACTGACACAGAGATAAACTTTATAAAAATTCGGACGAATCCGACATGATTAATTTCATGTATTCATCATGTCGGCTTCGCTACAAAAACCCTGCAAAAAATAGATGGTGTTTTATTATTATAAAACTATTAAAATTATTATATTTTATAATATTATCCTCATCATGACATTAACTACCGTCAGTACAACTTGTCTTGTAGTACGCCACAATTTATTTCTTCAACTTTGGGGCAGCATAAATTATTGAATGGTTTGTTTCAGTCTCAAAATGCAGGCTATATTCATTTAGCTAGTCAATGTCCACAATGTCCAGGCTGCACTGTATCTGGATGTGTTTAGATAAAGGATTTCCTAGATACACTGTGTAGTAACTCAAATCTAGCTGGTATGAATAGAGGCCTAGATTTTAATACATCTTGAGAAAAGTAAATATGATTATAAAGCCATTTACCGGTCTCATGTCCTACTACAAGAGGATTGTACAGAGATTAATGCTAACAGAACATAGGTCTATCTATGGTACTGTATGCTGTTTAGGCTTATGATAAACCATAGAGCCTACTGTTTTAGTACGCTCCATGGATAAACAAAGCCGTATTCTAATACATGTGTTTCCTGATCTAAAGTCCAGCCTGGTTCTTCGACCTAAAAACATGAAATTCATACAGAAGCTCAAGAAATCCTAGCTGAATAGCTGTCCATTTATCATCATCATTTATCAAGTTACTGATGACCCCCCCTCTACACACAGTCTAGTTACACATGACCCCCCCTTCGTAGGGCTCGAAGTTATTGGTGACCCCCCCTCAAATTCCACCGGCCCCCCCCCTCAGGATAAATTTTGAATGGTCCCTAAGTGTTTCGAAAAGTTGGTTATATATATTTGGTGGTGGATTGGTTCCAGATAGTGCTCTATGTATTTTGAACAAAGCCTTACTAGCTTTCGGTTGAAGGTCTTCTTTGGCAAGTGTAAATTTACCGCGTAAATTAATTATACAGCCTAGATAAGTGTAGTTGTCTGTGGTGAACAGGATGTGTCCATCACAAGTGAATATTGGCGGAGTTTGTCTCAGAGCGCGTTTGCTTATTACCATGCATTTAGTTTTCTCAACGTTGATTTGTAGATGCCAAGTTTTGCAATATAAGGCTAATTAATCTAGACAATGTTGCAATCCTTTCGGGCTTTCAGACATAATCAATAGGTCATCTGCCCACAGCAAATGAGACATTTTTTGTTGATTGAGGCAGACTGGGTGACATGATTCGCTGGGAAAAGACAAGTCATCAATAAAGATGTTGAACATCAGAGGACTAAGATTATCCCCCTGTTTTACTCCAACATTAGAGGGGAAAAAATCGGTTACCTGTTCTCCAAATTTAACACATGTGTCACTGTGATGATAAATGTCTTTAATTATGCGGTAAAATTTACCACCTATACCAAGTCTGAGAACTTTAAGCAAAAGGCCCTCTCTCCAGACTGTATCGAATGCTTTTTTTAGGTCAACAAAACAAGCATATATAAGTTTCTTAAGTTTGTCCAGATACTTGTTGACAATAGTTTTAAGTATGAACAAATTGTCGGCTGTTCTGCGTGATTTTCGAAATCCGGACTGATTGTCGAATAGCATGTTTCGATCTTCTATGTACTGTGAGAGACGATTAGTGAGAATAGCAGAGAAAACCTTTCCGAGACAGCTTGTAAGAGTTATTCCCCTGTAATTATTGGCATCCATAGTGGAACCTTTCTTGTGAAGTGGTTTTATAATTCCTTTCGTCCAGATATCAGGATATGTACCACTTTGATAAATGTTCTTAAATAATTTGGCTAATGGTGACAGAAGTACGTCTCTGCCATATTTGATCATTTCATTTGTAATTCCGTCCAAACTACATGCTTTGTTATACTTAAGTTCCTACGAAGTAGGCTACAGATCGCAAATTGTCCGGTAATGAGTGAGTGAGTCAGTCCATCCCAATCCTTTCGTCGGCAAAATAAGGAGAACCGTTGACATTAGAACCTTGATTTTTGGCATGAACGTGCATTAGGGCATTGTTACCAGCAAGTTCTGATCTGAAATAATTCTGATTAAAATTAGATTTATAATTAACACTTCAGTATATTGTTATATATATGTAAGCTGTAGCCTGTATCCTGTTTCACATCCAAACTATGTATGTCATCATTGCCAAGAAAACTGTGGTCCGTTTTGCTCCAGCGTTTTATCGCATTTAATGAGTAGGCCTATCAGTTACACTCCGCCGGCTAAAAATACCCTACTGCATATACCCTCAAAAATTCAGCGCTGTTTGCACAACGAAGCTGAGGTGGTTTAACGTTATCATAAAGAAAATCAACGATCAACTGCCATAGAATATAATGTGAAACAAGGAAACCGGAATAGTACATTCATCAGATTGCCGATACCCAAAATTTGTTGTCTCATATATCTAAATAACAACGTGATGTAGAGACGCTATTTATTCGTCTTTGTACCGGTTATGCTCAGGAAAATCACATAGAATCATTATTATCTTGTGCATAAAAGGTGTTGGTCTCGAGTTGAATTACCGTAAACTACATAAATGCTACCTTTCTATACTATAGTACTATATATAAAAAATTGGTGTATTGTTGGGAAAATAATGTGATTTAAAAAGTTGTTTTGATCCTGGACAAGGGCACTAAAAACCACTAAAGAGATGTAGATGTATTTTCACACGTAAAGCTTGAAATCTAGTGAACTTATATTATTCAATCTGTTTCCTTAAAAAAAAATGTAAAACTAAATCGGTGATCGTTATTTATTTTGGAACGAAGGCGCATTAGGAGACTGTTACCAACAAGTTCTGAGCTGACCTATTTTTGATGGAAATTTCTGGTGATTTATGATGAAAATCAGTGCCCATCTTAATATAGGCAGGATTTCAACTGGGGGTGGGGATTTCCAAGAGTTCAGTTCGTGTTCGAGTCCTAATGCCTACTGTACTTCGTAGGTCCTGTGACGTTAGTCACACTGCTCATGTTTTTTAATAGCCCCCACAATTTCTTTCATTTGAATATAGTTATCTAAATGGGTATTTGTTTCTAGTAGTTTTTCTCTAGATTGAAGTTCATCTAGTATCAGCTGAGGAGTTTCGAGGTTTTCATTGTTATTCAGACCCTTAAAGTGTGAATGTAGCTTTATCTATCATTTCTGGGGGTAGATTTAGATTATCTTTGTTTTTTTCAAGAAGATTATTCAGCAATTTCCAATATTCTTTAGGGTCTGAATTTTGCAACGTTGCTAATTTGTCATACAGATTTTCTTTCAGAATTTTGTCATTTCGTTTGGTAAGTCGTTTCAGTTTTGTCTTTGTTTGCAAGAGTTTGTGATGTAATTTTTTATCGTAAGGTGTCTGGGCCAATTTGTTTGCTAAGTCTTTAAACTGGTTGTTTAATTGTCGAATATCATTATTTGATGGTAATTTTTGATACTGTTTATTTGATCTTGACTTTGCTTTTCGATTAATGCATGGGCCAGTTGTTTTCATTGCAGCTGAAATTATGATGTTGTTTAGATTTTGTACTGCTTTGTTAATGCCATATTTTGTGTGTTTTATGTCGTCTGCCATAAATTTTTTTAGATGTTGGTCTGCACATAAAAGTTGAAGCAAATACAAATTACTGTTTTGTTTCGTTATTTTACATTTGTTTTGTGTCCGATGCAGTTGAACGCTGCGTTTCCGAGAATATGTGTATTGGCATTTCATAATAGTTGAAACTTGACAATGATCGGAGTGGGGTGTGATGTTACGGATATTCATACTTAGAAATTTACCCATGATAGATTCATGACAAAGTATGTAATCGACCGCACTGCTACCTTGATCAGTTATACAAGTTAGTTTGCCTACGTATTCTCCTAGAGTTCTACCATTAAGAATCCGTACACCAGCAGATATGCACAATTCAACAAGTTTTTTGCCATGAGGATTGTCTGAAACATCCAAGGACTGTCTGGTACGACAATGTGCATCTGACACATAATCGTCAGGAACAGGGACATAATTGTCGTTGTCATCCTGTATGAAGTCAAGCATTGATTTGGAGTTTTTCACTGTCCTAGCATTAGCGTCTCCCATCAATAAAACATCGCCATTTGAACTAAAGCGGGATATTTCCATTTCTAATTCCAAAAATTGATCTTGATAGTAAGGGGAATCCCCAGGTGGCACATAGAATGAGCACAAATAAAGGTCTTTGGACCAACCAAAAGCTTCCTTTGGTAATTTCAGCCATAGCGTGTTATTGTTATTGGTGGAAATTTCACTAATATGTTCATGATATTCATCCTTATACAAAATCAGTAATCCACCTGACCCTCTGCCACATTGTTGCCGAGAATGTTTAACGGAATGTTTAAATTTAGATGAGTAACCATTAAGTTTAAAATGAGTGATTCCCATCTCCAACTTTTTAACGGATGAATGTGTCTCTTGTAAACATATAACATCGTATTTACAAAGTTTGTCTTTCACATCTGAAAGATCCAGTTTTCTCTTCAGTCCGTCTATATTCCAAGACATGAAAGAAAGTAGTCCTTGGTAATGTCTTAGATTCTACATCAATTACATGTAAATAGATTATGAGCTTCTGTTATATAAATGATACTCGAACACAGACATGAGCTTTAAACTGTATAAAACTGTATTTTCTGTACTACAAAACAACAGTACAACGTGTTCTCTCAGCGGGAATCCGGCCGTCTGCCAAGAGTCCCTTCTGTCCTACACAATGTCACTCGGTCGTGACTCGCTTACATCATTAATAAAAGTGTTTACGTTCGCTGCTAGCGGAACCGAAAAGAATATGCCGGGCACATAGAACCTAGAATAGTGAACTTTATCACATTCCTCCCAGCCTAAATGAAAACTATAGGTTTTCAAACACGATACTGTTGTGAAATTATGACTAGAATTATAAAGTTCTAAACTACGAATTATGACTAGAATACTGAAGTTCTAAAACTACAAATTATGACTAGAATACTGAAGTTTTGAAACTACCACCTTTCTCTAGGTATGTCAAACAGGATCGCTAACAGTGTGGTCAAGAAGGGCCAAATTATGAAGCTGGCAATCTAGAAAGCCCATCTGCATTGTTGTTCAAGATTCCCTTCTTGTAGCCTATGTCAAAGGTGTAGTCCTGCAGTAGCAAAGACCAACGAGCGAGGCGTCCCGATTTACTCCTGCTGCTGTTCAGCCATGTCAGAGGTCGATGATCAGTTTCAACGGTGAAACGCCTTCCGAAGAGGAAGTGGTGGAACTGCTTAAGAGACCAAACCAGTGCTAGGCACTCTTTCTCGATGACTGCGTATTTCTGTTCGCATGGCTTTAACTTCCTGCTTGCATATGCTATGGGGTGTTCCTCCCCTTCCTTGATTTGGCTAAGTACGGCTCCAAGACCTCTGTCCGATGCATCAGTCTGGAGGATGTAGTCCGCATTCGGATCCGGAACTGCCAAGACTGGTGCCTGCATAAGGCATTCCTTGAGCTTTTTGAATGCTTTCTCTGTCTCTTCTGTCCACATCACTTCCTGGGGACAACACTTTCTGGTCAGGTCAGATAGAGGTGCTGCTAGAGTGGCGTAGTTATTCATGAATTTGCGGTAGTAGCCAGTGAGCCCTAACATGGAACGGATGTCTGTTTTGGTTCGGGGTTTGGGTATTGCTCGGATAGCTTCCACCTTCTCGGGATCGGGTGAAATGTAGCCATTTCCCATGACATGACCAACATACTTTGCCTGGCGATTTCCAAACTTGCACTTCTTTGGTTGAACAGTTAGATTGGCGTCTCGGAGCCTCTGTAGGACTCCACTCAAATGTTCACAATGTTCATCCAAATGCGTCCTCCCTGGCACTTCGCTGAGGACATCACTGTATTCGTCCAGTATTGACTGGATCTTTGCCCTCTCATCGGGTTTCAGTGTTGCGCTGAAGTGAACCCCCGACTGATCCACTATCTCCGGATCTGGCAGCAACAGCTGTTGGAGATCTTCCATTGAAGATTCTGTATCCAGGCTGAGGAATGCACTATTAGCGACTTCGATCGCTGGGATCCATGCTTTCAACAAGTTGGCATGATACACTTTGAATGCCTGCCGTTTCCCAATCAATTTAAGTTTGTAGTTCACTGGTGAGGCCTGTTCTACAACCTCATAAGGTCCTTCCCATGCTAATTTCAATGGGTTTCCAGGTGTGGGTAACAAAACCAGTACTTTGTCTCCAGGACTATAGGTTCGGTTTCTGGCATTCTTGTCATACCAGACCTTTTGCTTGGCCTGAGTGGCACTCTGCTTGGTTTGGGCAAGTTCACTCATTCGAACGAGACGATCTCTCATAGTGACAATATGGTCTACCACACTTGTCTTGGAGGATGTTTTTGCGGTCCAGGTGTCCTTCAGTATATCAAGGACTCCCCTTGGGTTGCGACCAAACAAAAGTTCGAAAGGTGAGAATCCAGTTGACTTTTGTGGTACTTCTCTATATGCGAACAGCAGGTATGGTAAGTATTCATCCAAGATCAGACGTTTCAACATCGCTTTCAGAGTGGCATTGAAACGCTCTGTCAGTCCATCTGTTTGTGGGTGGTACGGGGTTGTCCGCAACCGCGTTATCCGCAGCAAACTGTATAACTCCGCCAATAGGTTAGACATGAAGTTTGTGCCTTGATCTGTTAGGATCTCGTCTGGCAAACCTGTTCTCGAGAATACTCCAATCAGCGCTTTGGCAACGTGTTTAGCATCAATTGAACGTAATGGAATGGCTTCCGGGTAGCGTGTAGCATAGTCACATATGGTGAGTACATACTGGTTGCCTGATTTTGTCCTGTTCAATGGTCCGACTATGTCCATTGCGATTCGTGAGAATGGTTGATCGATAACGGGCATAGTCACTAATGGCACCTTCTGTGGTTTTGGTCCAGTGAATTGGCATGCTTTGCAAAAGTTTACAATGTCTTTGAAAACACCTGCCCAGTAGTAATGTTTGAGTACTCTGTCTTTGGTTTTCTCAATGCCCAGATGTGCAGCCAATGGATTGCTGTGGGCCAGCTCCAGCACAGTAGTTTGGCATCTCTTGGGTACCACAAGTTGCTTGCAGGTGCGGACATCACCTTCCTTCGTACCCCTAGGTCTCCAAATACGGTACAGCAACCCGTCTTCCAGAATAAACTTCGCGTTACCTCCATCTGGACAAGATCGACGCGCTAGGTCAAAACAGTTCGCAAGGTTTGTGTCTTGCTGTTGCCATTCCGCGAAGCTTGATTGGTCAGCTTCAGCAAAGTTCAGCTTAAATTGGGTGGGTTTGTCTGTTGGATCAGACCTCTCTGTTGTCCCACCCATCACATCAGAAGTTGCCTTTGTCGCAAGTTCTGTCTTTTTCTGAGACCTTGTTTGCACAATGTAACTTGGCTGTACTTCAGTTGTTGAACACGGCTGTTGGACATCTAATGTCTGTGGGTCCAACACGTCAAGTCCTAATAGCACGGACACTGGTAAGGTCGCAACGACTACGACCTCTACATCCTCGGTCCACGATCCCGAGGACACTCTAACGATAGCTGTTGGGTAGGAGTGAAGATCTCCATGTGCACATGTAAGAGCCACCGTTTTATCAAATTTTAGTAGTTCCTTTTTGACAAAATCCGTGTGCACTAATGTTCGTACACTCCCCGTATCGATGAACATCTGCACAGGCTTGTCGTTAATGTGGCCATCTCTTCTGACTAGTCTAGTCGAGTCAACACAAGAGAATGCAGAATTGTTCCGACCACCACCTGATTTACAGTTTTTGGCAAAATGTCCGGGTTTTTTGCACACATAGCATTTACCAGATTCTTTGGACATCTCCCCTGTCCTGGTTTATCTCCCTTGTGCTCAGATGTGTCCTTGGAATGATTTCCACCAGAATGTGGTTTCCCTTTATTCCCGTCTGTGCGACGTGTTTCTTTACGAGTGAGCACAAAGTCATCAGCTGCCCTAGCAGCTGAATGTAAGTCTTCAAATTTCAGTTCTTGTAGTTTGAAACGCAGTGATTCGTCATCAATACTAGCCGTTAGTTGATCTATTTGTATCTTGTTAAAAATACGTTGGGCCTCCACATTTTTTTGCATGTCCTCGGAAGGTCTCAGCCAACGTACGAAGAATGTTTCCAGAGATGAGGCAAATTCTTCAAAGGATTCCCCACTTGCTTTCTTTGCTTGACGACATTTCACACGATAAGCCTCCGGTGTGAGGTTATACCGTCTCAGAATTGCCTCCCTTACTTTCGTAAAATCCTTCCTCTCATCATCTGGGAGTTGATGAACTGCTTGCTGAGCTTTTTCCAGTAACTTTACAGCTCTTTCAAACATACCTAGGTAACAGTGTATGTCATCATCCGTTGAAAGTTTCTGTACGCCGGGAACCTTATACTTCGGCACCGATTGAGACTGTTGAGTACCCGTAGCATTACTGTCATTGCCACGACTATGAAATCCATGTAATATAGTGTCACAAAGTTCACGAGTTTCCGCCCTTTGTTGTCGTTTCAGCTCCTCGAAAAACTGCATCATTTCATCACTTATAGCACCCGGTGAGGACCGTGTCACAGGTTCCTGCATATTAGAAAGTTCTGACAAAGCTTCAATTTTGTCATCTTTTGTCTTGACCACACTAGTATCAATCCTGTTCAACTCACAAAGTTGATTGATATAATCTATGGTGAAACGTTTGAGGTAAATTTGTTTCGCTTCCATAATGGTCGTGTATAATATCGATGCAGTAGTCAGATAATATGCGTGTACGTTGCTGCGACAATATGCAACACAATAAAGATAAGATGGAACAGTTTTGTACTACTTATTGTGAATGAGCAGCAATTTAGAGTCACTATGCTTGGATATCTCAACAATAATTCATAAATGAGAGCGAAAATGCAATCACATTTGACTGTTCAGTAAAAGCCTGCAGTTCAGGATAGTTAACCGAAGGACAATATCACTTGGACATTTCAACTCGCAATTCCGTGAGGAATAAATTTCAGCTAATATTCATGTAATTTAAATCAATCAGTCTTTAGTCATATGGCTTGTTCAATCAATAGTGTTCACTCCAATTCATTTCTCCAACCATTTCACTTCTATTCAGGAGTTTGGGTAATATGCGCACTAATGACCTTTATATACTACTAATTTCACTCCAATTCATTTTGCGCACTAATGACCTTTATATACTACTAATTTCACTCCAATTCATTTCACCAACCATCTCACTTCTATTCAGTAGTTTTGTTAATATGCGTCTTATATACTACTAATTTCACTCCAATACACAATATCAACTAGTTTGTTCAATCAATTCAATGTCAACATGTAAATACAATGGTGACGTCACTGTCAGATGCACAATTGTATCTCTCGTCTGGAGAATAATTTCCAATGTTAAGTATTTCCTTTATTCTGAAGACGATGAATGAATGTCTCGACAAATTATCACGCACAGAACAACAGTTACTTCACATCAAATGGGCATGATGATACATCACTCAACGTTGTTTATTTTTTTTCCTCGAGTGAAGGGAAATGTCTGGGTTAATTTCAAGAAGAGTTCTGCTTGGAATGCACTGAGCTCTCTTAAATCCAGCAATACCGTATGTACTGTAGGCCTATGGGACAGCTACATTATCTCGTAAACATATGTCGTCTGGAGGGTTCCAGTTCTCGGCATGTCCGATATCGCAACACATAAATTGTCACACGAGTAAGAATTTAGTTTCAGCAAACCGTTATCTCACTTACTTGGAGTAATGTCAGGAATTCAGCGTGCCTGGGAACAACGCTCTGTTTACATCACGGGGGCGCGGTGTCACAATCCCTGTACACAAAATTCGAGAGAAAAGTTCTGCCGGAGATGCAGTCTATTCTCCCCACAACAGAAAATAAAACACAGTACATAGGACAGTCACTGTATTGTTTTCTGCACACACTGTTCGCCTACGAGAGAGCTCTCGTTACTATTAACGCTTGCATTCCACAAACGCCCTCGATTCCCGCCAACTCGATCCACTGCATGTGTACGTACACAGCACGTTGTCTGGTAAATTTCCGTCGCTATAGGGAGCGAACACACACTGCTAGATTCACGGTCAATGCATCAGTTTTGTGGGCAGCCATGCTGTTTCGAATCCCACCGCTGCCACCATTGTTATATAAATGATACTCGAACACAGACATGAGCTTTAAACTGTATAAAACTGTATTTTCTGTACTACAAAACAACAGTACGTGTTCTCTCAGCGGGAATCCGGCCGTCTGCCAAGAGTCCCTTCTGTCCTACACAATGTCACTCGGTCGTGACTCGCTTACATCATTAATAAAAGTGTTTACGTTCGCTGCTAGCGGAACCGAAAAGAATATGCCGGGCACATAGAACCTAGAATAGTGAACTTTATCACAGGCATGACTATTTAAGTAAAAAATAAAATCAAATATCTAATTAATTACTGACTGATTTTCAAAGCAACTTGGAAAATCTATTTCTATCCTTTAAGTTTATAATTATATGCTATCTTTCTTGCAGTCTTATATTATTTTGGAGATGGAACAAGCTCCATGGGGATTTATTCCCAAACAATTCTCTTTATGCATTTTATGTTCATATATTTTGTTTTCATAAATGGTGAATAAAAATCACATCAAATCAAATGACCAAATCAATCACCATTGTCAATGTAATATGTTGAATTTGGACATAGCTGCGTTCAAGGCGACATTTTCATTATATCCTTTGTTGACGTCCTGTTGATGTCGCCATATACAATTGTTGGCATTTTGTCCTCCCTGACTCAAACACCCACTGGCATGACTGATGGAAAGGGACAAATACTCGTATCGTGGCAATTTGTAAACGTCTGTATTCTTGTACCTTACATCTCGTCATTATATTTTTATTTTCTCCACAGCCTATAGTACATGCTGTGGGGGATCCCTTTTACAAGATCACATCAGAAGCTCTACTGGTCACACAACAACTGGTGAAAGTTCTCCGACCTCTAGGTAAGATTGATGGCCCTGGACACAGGCCGATGGTATAATTATCCCTGACTGATTGTATCGCTCGCTAGCTCTGTCCGACATTATTGCTCGCACTGGTTGAGAGTATTCCCAGCCCTGGCTGATTAGTACCTAAAGACCTGACTGTTGGTATTGCTGGCCCCAGCTGATGCATGTTACAGGATTGCTATCGCAGCTGATGGTATCACTAGCCCCAGCTGAAATTTGTAGCCTGTAGGATTGCTAGCCTGAGGGATAATATCACTAGCCCCAGCTGATATGCGTAGCCTGTAGGATTGCTAGCCCGGGCGATGGTATGGCTAGCCTTGATATAAAATGCTGTCCTGTGACATTATTTCATCTATGAGATTAAAATATCTCCCCTGTCTGAGGGATTCACAGAAACCTTGTTTGGCTGCTGGTCAATCAGGGGTAAATCCAATCAGAAACAAAGCACTGCGGTCGCGTTGTGGTTGACCGCTTGCCTCACAAGCAGCGGGCCCCAGGTTAGATAGTCATACAAGGCCGTGTCACACTAAAGACTGAAGACCCTGAAACTTCCTCGCTTGGTGCTCAGCAGGAAGGGGATAGATCAAGGACTGGGTGGACTGGTGTCAGGATAATGTGACTGGCTCATCGTGATATATGTGAAAAATGGTTGGAAACTATGTTAAAATCCTACTCACTCACTCCAAGCAAAAACTCAATTCGAGTCCTCAATTTTGCGGTTTTGCACAATTGAAAAATAAAAATAGTGTATGCATATGCATTGAAAATGATTGCATATCAGAATAAATACTCAATTTATTCTGGGTAAAAACACTGGAATCTTGGACATTTATAAATGATATATGCTATGAAGGGCTGACCGCTAGATAGCTGAAATATTGCTGAACGCGACGTTAAACCTTAATTCTCTCTCTATGATGCCCATATGACCTCATTACATGTATGTGACAAAGTTTTAATCGGAAATAAAATAAATAAATGTATTAATTCTTTCCCAATGACCAGTTTCATTCTCTTTCAGACTCGTCTGCATCATTCGACTTCAAACCGTATGTTAAGGATTTGTACGCTGCCTGTTTGAGCCGACTTAGGGCTGCAGACATTGACCAGGAGGTTAAAGAAAGGGCTATTGCCTGCATGTAAGTTCCAGCACTAAAGATGTCAGTCTTCAGGATTCATCTTCTTGGCAGGAAGCATTTCAGGATTTATCATCTTGGCAAAAAAATCTCCGAATTTGCTGATTTTCTTTGCCCTCCTTGTTAAAGGTTATACCAAATGACTCTATACTACTTTGCATTAAAACAGACCCAGTAGTGTTCCAAACAACAAATTAGTATTTTTTTCTCGAATAATGTCGTCGAAGTGGGTTTTAGGACACGAATAGCACACATGTGGGGGAAAACGTATTGGAGCCGTGACCTCTGGTGCATGACGTCACAACCTGATTACGATTGCGCCGTAAACGTCATAGTCTATGACGTCGGGCGTTGTTACGGAAGATTCACCCAACTGTGGAAGTTCTAGCGTGATGTCGCTGACATTTGGACATCACAACAGGCATTTGAGCGAGATTGTAATCAGGTTGTGACGTCACAGGTCAAGCGGTCACAGCTTTTGCTGTTTTGAAAGGAGCATGAAATTGTCGCACTTTACTGCTGTTATTTCCAACCTTGGGCAGTTTGAAAACATACAAAAATGTAAAACAAGTCTATATATTCACCTCTACAACAATTTAGCACAAAAAAATAGCAGATTTTGAGACCATTTTGTATAACCTTTTAAGTTTTCTGTTACTCTTTAAATTCCACAGTTGAAATCAGTATTGATATTTCTGTCGGTATGTACTTCAAGCAAGGAAGTCAACAAATTAGGGCATTCTACCTCTCTAAAGTGGAGGTAAAAAGGTTGTTTTGCTTTTGATTTATCCGTCTAACAGTCCAAAATCTTCAGATGACTTAGCTCATACATGTCGTAACAGTGTTTTTCCATTGAAAGAATGCACAGTCAAATTTTTAATAGAGAAAAAAAAACGGGTCTATTTTCATGCAATTTAGATAGATGAAGATTTGTTCGTTTAGTACCATCCGATGTGGATATATGTCCTTGGTCGCCTATGGCGAATGTCTCTTAGTTCAACATATTCTGAACTATGTTATGCAAAAATGAACTTTTTAAACTCCATTTTGAGAGAGGTGGTCAAGGGGGGTAAAAGCATTGAATGTCTTTATTTTTGTTTAGTTTAGCATTAATCAATGCAAATGAAAAGAAATGGGAGTAGGAACTGAAAGGTTTTTTAAGGAAACGAATCTTCGCAATCGGAAAATGCAAATGAAACAAAAGGACATTTGCTCAAATGATTTTGTGAGCTAAATGATTTTCCACAAACGGAACAATAAACCCTAATGAAATGAGATGTATGTGTGAAAGTTTGCCAGTTACTGGCTGACAGGTGGTGGTTCTCTCCGGGTACTTCGGCTTCCTCAACCAACCAGGCTGGCTGTCATGATATGAGTGCAATAACCTTGAGTGTGATATTAAACCAACTCCCCCCCCCCGCCCCCCACCCACCCTTAATGAAATGAAACAAAAATACAGGGGCTCAAAAGATTTTATAATCAAAATGATTTTTCACATGATTTTTCACACCTGGAACGAAAAATACCAATTAAATGAAAGTGTCCCCCAATATTGGAAATGGTCCATTCCATGTGTTCGTCCGTCCATGTGTCCATCCGAATAATTTCTGAAACACTCAGCAGATTTTCTCAAATTTGGTATGTGGATACCGGTACCTTGCCACAAGATCTCACTTGGAGTTTTCATGCCGATCCACCTGTTGGTTGTGCCATATGGGGGCCAAGGCGAATTTTTCTTTCAGGACAAATTTGGTAGTTGTGGGTACTTTGCCGCAGGATACAACTCTCCATGTGGTTTTCGTTACCCCTGTATCACTGATCAGTGTGTTGGAAAGACATGTTCAGAAGACTCCATTCTTTATAATTATTGTAACATGTTTCTCGTCGTCATATTTTCAGGGGCCAGATTATTTGCAATCTCGGGGACTGTCTGTCCAGTGATCTGAAAGTTTGCCTGCCCATATTCCTCGACCGACTGAAGAACGAAATAACGCGATTAACAACCGTCAAAGCTGTAACTATGATTGCAGGGTGAGTTGAAATTGAGTCTTCTCTTAATTCAATTAGGGCTGTTCCATTTAAAAAGGTATGGGAGTGGAGGAAGCCACTCAATATATTATTCTATAGGTCATAGGAGGAAATTCCCTTCAATCCATGTTACAACATTGGGAAGGCCAATAAAATTTCTATGGGTGGTGGGGTATAATTCAAAGCTGCCTTCCGCCCCTCCCATACCTTTTTGAATGGAACAGCCCTTAGCCTATTTTAATTACAATCATCCCCAATTTTGTGGACAAAATTCTGTCTTCTAAAAAGTCTCATCATCTCCTGAAGTCTCTAAGGGCTGTTCCATTTAAAAAGGTATGGGAGGGGTGGAAGGCAGCTTTGAACTATACCCCACCACCCATAGAAATTTTATTGGCCTTCCCAATGTTGTAACATGGATTGAAGGGAATTTCCTCCCATGACCTTCCTCCCCTCCTATACCTTTTTAAATGGAACAGCCCTAAGGATAATTCAGTTGCACTCTAATTGAAATTCGTTCTTAGACAATCCTGATATCAGCAGCCCTGTGGGGCTCCCAGGGATTGACCTGGAGTGTCGTTGTGCACACTCCAGGTCATGGTAAGAATAGGCTTCAACCCCTGAGAGAGCTTGTCCTAAAGGGCGATTAACCCGTGGGGCTCCCGGATGTGAGAAGGAATAGGACCCCACGTATGGGTTTCCAGGTTTTTACCCCTCGGCCAACTTTGGCCTAGGGGTATTGTCGTCATCATGTACGGCTGTCCGTACGTACGTCCGTCCGTCCGTTACCGCGATATCTAAAGAACCGTTTCATGCATGGCAACCAAACTTGTTACATCTATTTATCTTCACGTAAATCAGAAGCCTATCGAAAATGAGTCATCTCGGACAATATTTTGCAGAGTTATGCCCTTTTTTACAAATAAAAATCCATTTATGATTTGTTATTGTGATAATTTCAGAACTGTTCCATATACAACATCCTAACGTGATACAGTTGTTTCTCTTGACCTAAACTAGATGCCTATCGAAAATGAGCCTTGTCAAAGTATTTTGCAGAGTTATGCCCCTTGTCTATAAAAATCCGTTACCGCGATATCTACAGAACCGTTTCATGCATGGCAACCAAACTTGTTACATCTATTTATCTTCACGTAAATCAGAAGCCTATCGAAAATGAGTCATCTCGGATAATATTTTGCAGAGTTATGCCCCTTTTTACAAATAAAAATCCATTTATGATTTATTGTGATAATTTCAGAACCGTTCCATATACAACATCCTACTGTGATACAGTTGTTTCTCTTGACCTGAACTAGATGCCTATCGAAAATGAGTTGTGTCAGAAAGTATTTTGCAGAGTTATGCCCCTTGTCTAATAAAATCCACTAATTCCTATGTTAAGTTTGCATATAATTTCTATATCATGTTTGTATACTATCACATTTATTTATTGATTGGATGACTGATTTATTGATTTATTCTCTTACACAATGCGAAGAGTGCCTGCAAATCTGTTTTGAAAATGACACTAGATGCCTATCAAAAATGAGTCGTGTCAGAAAGTATGCCCCTTGTCTAACAAAATCCACTAATTCCTATGTTAAGTTTGCATATTATTTCTATATCATTATTTCTATATCACATTTATTTATTGATTGGATGACTGATTTATTGATTTATTTTCTTAGACAATGCAAAGACTGCTTGCAAATCTGTTTTGAAAATGACATACATGTGCCATTTAGTATACATGTACTGTATTTATCTAGCCATGTGTACTGTTGTTTTGGTGAGACATCGATACAGCTCTTTCAATTTATTCCAGAAACAAATTAATTTAAGGGGAGGAAAACTTTTCTTTTTTTTTCAAAGAAAGTACACTTACAATACCAGGGGTAAATATTTCTTCCCACAAGCCAATCAATTGGTAGAGACACCCTTACATTATAATAGCTGGGGTTCAGAGCCGAGGGGTTTCGATAGCGCAGCTTCATGTTAAATGATTAGGATCCCACCCGTGTGATTTCCGGGTGTGAAAAGGAATAGGAATCAAAAGTCGTTGAAAGCGACGTTAATCATATTCGCTCACTCACTCACTCACCCTGCAGGCGTTGTTTTTCGCCATAATTCACGGGAGTCCACATAGATTCTCGCAACCCAGCTCTATGGGAATCCACGGCTATCATTTCTATACAGATCGGTAAAATTTAACGGGAATCTGTTGGTTTGCGGGAGTGCTGACGGGAATCGGATTTCCGTAAAAAAAACACAAAACAAGCCCTGCCCTGATATGAGCAGCAGGTGCATTGATGCATAGCTCCCTGCCGGATTTCTTCTTTGTTCTTCTGGTCTCTTTTCTAAGTTCAGCATGGAACTATAGATTACTGGTGTAAATATGATGAAGACAGATCAATTTATTTTACTATTCCAATTATAAATTGGACCAATTAATTTGGTGAAATTATTCATGTACTGGACGAGAACAGCATGTTGATCAATAGATAGTGCCCAGAGAAATTAATAGTCCCTGCAATAATATTCTTTCATCAGGAGACTTTGCCCCGTTTTTTGGGGGTAAAATCGCGCACATGACTGGAGTTAGTTCCCTTCTGCTGCAATCTTCTCTGTATGTTGTTTCATTTTTCATTGTTTTCGTTCACGTGGTATTATTAGTTCATTGCTTTATTCCAGATCTCCATTGAAAATAGACCTGACACCAATTTTGGTAAGTATCAAAAACATGTGGACAGTTGAAAATGGGTGAATGTACAATATTGTACATGAGAAGTGTATCTTGAGCAAATGTTATGCTGTTGGTACAAAACATCATATTCCTATGAAGTACGCTCTCATTTGCAAATTGTCCGGTAGTCAGTGAGTGAGTCAGTCCATCCAAATCCTTTCGTCGGCAAAATAAGGAGAACCATTGACATTAGAACCTTGATGTTTGTGTCCCAAATCTTCACCTGTTATCACTTAAATGCCAATATCCTCCATTTGGAGATCTCCTGCAAACAAAATTATCTCCCTTGATCGCTGCGTCGATCGTCCGCCAGGTGGCGTGCACTCCGCGCATGTCCATCACTCTTTTTCCTTTGCAGTCTTGGTGACAAGACCTGTTTTGAAAGAGCTCCTGTAAACAGTAACTTTTGGATTGTTATAGACGCATTCTAGGGTTATTTTTTTCTCTCCCGTAGTTCATTATGAACCAACGTAGTCGCCCAGCTATAAAGATTTATAGGAACGAATAATGTCGTCAGTTTTAACCAGTTAAAGACTTGCATTTTTCTTTGTTTTCAAAGGTGTGTTTACAGTCACCTATGGCGACGCAGTCAACTCTGGAGAGTGGCCATTGACCTGGCAAGATGTCCAGCTGAGAAGCAAGCTACTCAGGCCCTCTTCAACGACTTGGCTGTAAACGAAGTTCCTACCAGCAACTTATCGTTGAAAACGATACTGTTGCCAGTGGAATCTTCACAACAGTCCCGTGAAACAGTACAGATCACGGACACAGGATCACAGCTCCACGGCGAAGAGCAGTACCCTGGAGCTACATTTTAAGACGGTGAACAAGTTACAGACCCAAGACGGCCTAGTTCAAGTTCACCGGAGAAGGTGAGATACGGACTCTATACCGGAGCCGTTACAACTACGGATCTGGGCAGACCTCGGATTACAGTTCCCGTTCAAGTCTCCGCAACTCAAGAAAGACAAGTCTGCCAGCCGGGACCTGGTGGAGAACCGGGACCCGGGACAGAGCCGTACCCTGGGCCTTCAAGGACCTCGACACCTCAGAGCGCCGGGACTCCGACTGCAGAGCACCTCGGACCCGACCATCGGAGAGAGAGGTTACTTCCAGAGGCGGTACTACGGCCCGGAGCCGTACCTCGGGACAGAGAACGACACGGACCTATGAAGTTGGGACTTATCCAGTACGCCGAGAGTCTACGTCTCACCGGGAGTCCACACCTACAGACCACGGACTTTAGATCAGCATACGGGACCATGGCTCTGAGAGATCAGCCCAATGCAGGACTCCGAGACCCCGTCAAGCCAAGAGCCTACAGAGACTAACGGGATACCGAGAGAATAGGCAAAGTGCAGACCAGTCAAGCCCAAGCCACGGCGATACGGTTTACTCTACTGCACCGGCTAGAGTGCTGACACGGACTCTACTAGACAGCCCCGTCACAGACACGGATCAAAGCGAGTACTCGGATACCAACTCCCGTTCATCCAAGTCCCCAAAGAACCGCCGTACCCCGGAGACACAGAGGGACACGGCGAAAAAGGCAGTCCGAGAATCAAGATCACGGACTCCACCACTACAGCGGGACCCCGGCTCAAGCACAGCTCACCGGTTCCACGGAGTCACGGCTCTATACCGGACGCCGGGAGTCGGACAAGCCAAAGGCCTACAGGGGCCGGGATTCCAAGGAATCACGGCCCTATCCAGAGATCACGGCCCTATCCAGGGCGCCGTACTACGGAACTGGAGACCTCACGGACCTATCCAGACCACCGTGACTCCGATACCGGAGCACCGCGGGAGGAAACTACAGCCCGGAACCGTACCACGCACCCGGAGCCGTATCACGGAGCTGGATACCACACGGACCTATCCAGCGCGCCGAGAGTCTACACCTGAGAAGTCACGGACTCAAGCAGAACGGACTTATACAGATCACCGAGACTCCACATCCAAGGAGTCACGGACTTATGAGGAACGGACTCAGCCAGAACGCCGTGAGCCGGCCTCTACTCCAGCTTGGACCCATACAACGGAGCCATACCTCGGTACTACGGCAAGCAGATTTCGTAAACGAAGTCGCACACCGTTACAACGCCGAGATTCCTATCCTGTACGTCATCATCGAGAGAGGGACCGTCCTAGACGTCGGACCCCTTCACCTAGTCCAGCCTACCGGTCCAGTCGGTACCATAGGGACCATACCCCGGAGCGACCTTACAACAGACGAGGGAGAAGCCGTTCACCGGTTTCTCGTCAACAAGCATTGATGGCGAGGAGCGGACGTCTACCCACCATCACCGTAGCCCGTAGCATCGGGATAAACGGAAGTCCAGAGATGAACAGGACTCGTAGATCACCATTCTGGACCTGCCCCCTAGGAACAGACTTCTGCTCCAGGGGTACCTTCCAAGGCAAGCCTGGTCAAGAAACACAGTCATCCCCAGGCTTCACAGCCCCTTACCAGGGTAGAGTTCCTTCATCGGAGACCCGTGAGATCACACGATATGAGGATCACGCACGACGTTCCACTTCATCGGCATCCTCATCTCATACGGATTCACCTCCTACGTCGGGCGGAGGTAGAAGAATAAGACATGCTACCCTTCAAAGTCAGGATAGCGGCGCACGACGTTCCACTTCCTCGGCATCCTCATCTCATACGGATTCACCTCCTACGTCGGGCGGAGGTAGAAGAATAAGACATGCTACCCTTCAATGTCAGGATAGCGGCGGTACATACGTTGACTCCAGAGATGCCCAGACCGGTGGTCGGCGATGACAAGCAGCCTGATGACCTCGCCGGGAACGGAGAAAACTTACTACGACACCTCTTTACGGTTTTAACAAACCTTCTGAGGAGGAAGCTGCGCCAACCTGCGCACCATCTCCAGCATCAGCCAACCTATACGACGCACTGGATCGACAATTGGAGACTTCGTCATCTCTCCAGGAGCCCGGTCCCTACAGGGCTTACACTCTTCACGGAGACAATCCACCGTTCAGGGCCCGAAGTCTGAACCGGATCTTGACAGACTGTTGAACTTCACGAGGACACCACACCAGCGGGGGTACTTCAACAGAGGCAAGCCTGTGCTGTGGAAGATATGATGCTGACACAACACAGAATTACATCATAATCTGATTGGTTCCTGACGGCTATTTCCAAGGTGATTCAGGATCCAGACGTGAAGCATAAGCGGGATCATTGACCTTTTCACGGGCCAAGATGGAATTCTTCAGCGCCTTATCGACTCTAACAGAGGAGGTCGCCACGGAGGGTCTTTCCGGTCAGAACTCGGACAACCCAAGCTAGATGCTCAGAGTGGTGTTCGCCCTTACAAGGAAGGACAGTTCCAAGGCAAAGAGGGAATCTCCCGACCGGGACAGAGGTCAACCTCGTCATTCAGAATTGATGGTTCTCAAGCTTCACCTTCAAACCACTAGTCATCCTTTCATCCTTCCCAAGCTTCGAGTCTTCACTCACCTGATTGTAGAACGGTCGACCCTGATGATATAGAAGATCAGCGTCGAAGAAGTCAATCCTTACGTGAGGTCTACTCCAAGTCCCGACATTTCATCTGACGATCATCCTCAGTCTTCTAAGAGCCGGATCCTACTCCTCATCGGATAATCTAGGACTCCACCTACACCCGACATCATGATCAGGGGAATCTATTTCGGGAGAAACGGCTAGTCGGTTTGACTTAACCCGTTTTTCTTTGGGGTGAGACATCCAGTCTACAGTGGGCAAGCCTAGTTTCACATTGAGGTCCCTTCCAAGGCCAAGTCAACACGGACCCGGACACTGGAAGAGGACACGAGGATAAAGTCATCTTTAATCCGGAAGGCGAATTAGGACTCCAGAACAGAACCTGGGACTCCAGCATTCATCGGGATGACAGTAGAGACCGGACCAGACGACGGGACCGGACACTTACTGAACATATTCGACTCTACAGGAGTTGGACTCCGACTCCCGATTGTCGTCACTTTCTCGACGTCTCCAGAGGCCTTTGTCCAGTTTCGCCTCGATGATCATGGCGGTCCAGGGATATTTCCAGGGACCCCACGGATTATGTAGTACGGCTACATTCAAGCGGCAAGCAGGTTTCCGGCATATGGAACCTGCACCGAGAACCAGACCATCAACACCATGACCCAGAGGCCCGTGGGATGGAACTACAGTCTACTACTCACCCGGGACCTAGCACAGTTTTGGCTAGCTCCAGGTACTCCTCATTACAGTTTCTCAACTACAACTGATCCTGAGCGCAAGAACAAGCAATCTAAGGATGCTCGTCCCGGAACATCTTCACCCCCCTTCCAGAGTGGCGATGCCTGAGTCAGTTTCAACCAAGCACATAGAACTTCACATTCACCGATGCGGAATTCATAGCTTAGAGGGGGCCATTAGTCCGGCAACAGATAGCCGACACATCACATGGATACCACGACAGACAAGCAACGCATCATCTTCCTTAGGGATACCTACGCTAGAAGGCGGTCCCCCTTGGAGGTTGCGGTTGTACATCACATCAGCATTGATTACGAACGTTCAGTACGGTCGTCAGTTGCGTCAAGTTTGGGGGGGAGCAAGATTCCAGTCACTGTCTTCTAGAAACATCAACACTGGTCCTAGCAGCACGGTATCAGCAATACCATGTCACAACACCATGTGTTTCACATCACTTCAGGGTTCCCGCCGACAGCTTTCTCCAAGTCCTACAAGGTACTACAACCGGAAGATCACTTTTCCACGGGGGCACCGGGACCCGCAACGGCCGAACCCCCACGTCTGCTACGGTCCAGAATTTCCTTGCAGACCAGGGTTTTTCTCCAGGACCAATTGTACAGACAAGGACAGCAGCAAGCTACTATTTACTGTACAGTCGCATCAAGCCCGGAGAATGTACTATAGTAGAGGACCTGTGGCCAACACTGTTTCTGTTCCAGCAACAGCTGGTTTTTCCTTCTGCACCTGTATCAGGGCAGGGAATTTCAGTCAAGCAGTACACAGGGGTATCACTCAGCATCATCCAGGGTTGTCAAGTTCACCCACGGAACCGACTACATTCCAGCATTTCAGCTTTCCATGATCTTCACCTTACAGTCTCGCCGAACACATCAATTACCACTCAAGGAGACCTGGATGTGGTACTAGGGCATTCTTACGCCTGCCATTCGAACCAGTTCTACCAACTGCAGTCAAGATCCTGTCCTGCAAGACAGCTCCATGACAGTCTTCACTACGCAATCAGAGCATTGCGCAGTAGAACCTAGTTCCTTGACAGGGATGACAGACTGATCAACCAGAGCCTTTCATCCCATCCCGGATTTCGTCATTTAGAACGATTCCACACGTCAGGGACCAGACGTCCAAGGACTGTACCAGATTCCAGCGCTAACAGATTTCGTGTACCTGCTGGAGGAGAAGAGGTTTTTATATCCAGTCAGAGGCCTGGAGCACTCTTTATAGAACCGACAAGGGGTTCCAGCTGTCTTCCTCTCTCATCACTTCTAACAGACCCATCAGCGGACATCACTAGTCCATGATCACCGTCTGGGTTGAAGAAGACTGCCGACTGGTTTAACCAACTCGCCATCAACGCTCCTTCTCCTTTATGGAGACATCGTCTCACAAGATTAGAGCCAGTGTGACGTCCGGGCCACTTTGGGGAAAACTTATCGTTGAACGATACTGTTGACACCTGCGCTTGGACGATCAATTCAACTCATGCTGATTGCTATCTTCAGACATGTCTGTACAGACAGATAGGATGACTACACTGGACCTATAGCTACAGCCCAGGGTATAGTCTACCACTCCTATCAAAAAGGGGGGGGGGGGCGCCGATCAAGCAAGCAAGATCCCGACAATTCCACAAGCATAGAGGACAGACCATGCCGGAGACGAAGGGACTTCAAGGCATCACGATGGCATCTGATTATCTAGCCAAGTATGCGAGCAAAGGGTAGGAACAGAGTCCACCTCTCGCCGCATTACTTGTAATACCTCGAACTCCCTACGCTTCTATACGACACGGGAATTATCAGGATATTACTGGGCATATTAGATTTACAAAATCAGAACAAGGCGTGCTCCGCTTAATCCAAAAGCAAGTCACAAGGCCGGCTACCCAACCTCCTCTGTTGGGAGTCTGGCATTTAAGTGATAACAGGTGAAGATTTGGGACACAAACATTAAACATTTATAAATAATGTTGGTGTTTGTTACCAAATCAAACCTGTTATCAACGTTGATTTGCCCAACCCATCCTCCCCTCTTTGCTCGGCCTTGACTCAAAACAGGTCTTGCTCAACATGGGAAAAAGAGTGATGGACATGCGCGGAGTGCACGCCACCTGGCGGACGATCGACGCAGCGATCAAGGGAGATAATTTGGTTTGCAGGAGATCTCCAAATGGAGGATATTGGCATTTAAGTGATAACAGGTTTGATTTGGTAACAAACACCAACATTATTTATAAATGTTTAATGTTTTTGGCATGAACGTTCATTAGGGGACTGTTGCCAGCAGGTTCTGAGCTGACCTAATTTTGATGAAAATTTGACCTACTTAAGTGACCTATAACATTACGCTTGGACCCCCAAGTCATCTAGGTGACCTTTTACATTACGCTTGGAGGCTGAATAAAATACATTTCCAGCTTCACAGGCACCGACACATCATTTTTTTTTTAGCACCGCATCAACTCTTTTTTTATCTCCCGCAAAGAAAAAAAAAAAAAAGTTAAGCAAATTTTTATTTTATTATTTTTTTTTTTTTACACATTTTCCTATGAAGTAGGCTCTCATTTTGCAAATTGTCCGGTATTGAGTGACGCCATCCGAATCCTTTCATCGGCAAAATA
This sequence comes from Hanleya hanleyi, assembly GCA_036873755.1. Taxonomy (NCBI): domain Eukaryota; kingdom Metazoa; phylum Mollusca; class Polyplacophora; order Lepidopleurida; family Hanleyidae; genus Hanleya; species Hanleya hanleyi. The sequence continues at coordinate 30,514 of JAVTVY010000999.1, forward strand.
AGAAGAACCTTTGACATTGGAACCTTGATTTTTGGCATGAACGTGCATTAGGGGACTGTTACCAGCAAGTTCTGAGCTGACCTACTTAGGTGACCTATAAACCCCAAAATTTTGAGAGGATTTCAGGTTATTTCTAGATAGAGGGCCCCCAAGTCCTCTCTCGGCCATCTCCCGTATTCCTACAAACTGTTGACATTAGAACCTTGATTTTTGGCATGAATGCGCATTAGGGGACTGTTACCAGCAAGTTCTGAGCTGACCTACTTTCGATGAAAATTTGACGTACTTAAGTGGCTATAAACCTTGAAATTGAGAAAAACATGTCTTAGGTCAAGGTACACTTAAATCATATCAAACCTTATTTCGTAGGTCCTGTGACGTTAGTCACACTGCCATGTATATATCATCTGTGCAAAAAAAAAAAAGACAATAAAAAGTCAAAAAAGCACCTGTGAATCTAGGGATTAAGTTTATTCGTCTTATTTTGATCCCAAAATGATTGTTTCCATGACCTTGCACAATGTTGCTGCTAATTCACCCTTGGCATGATAAGATGTGTTATATTTTCAATATAGACAATATTATATGGCTTCATGAATTTCGTTCTGAGCTAACTTCAGTGAAATTAATTGTGGCCTATAATAATTTTCAGGGAGAGGGTGTCCCTATTCTAGCCTCTTTCTTAAGGAAGAATCATCGAGCGCTCAAACTAAGTACTCTGGCTTGTCTCGATGTCCTGGTTAAACACTACGGTAAGTCATTGAAGGTTCTGAATTGATCAAACTTGTACGGCCTTGACAATATTGGCCTGAGGGTAACCGTATTTGTCCGAGGCAGCAGTTTTTAGGCAGGGGTCTTGTCGTTGCCATGTACGTACGTCCGTCCTAGCGTCCGTCCGTCCGTCAACATGTTCTTGTCCGTTGAATATCTGCAGATCTATAAGGTCAGGCCTGACCAAACTTTGGTGAGAGCTTCCTGAATGTTGACTGATGAAATGATTAGATTTTCAGATGGCTATGATGATTTCATGATTTTTAATTATTTTTTTTATTATTTATTGATGGCTCAGCTTTTGCACTGTTATCTATACCCATCAACATGTTCTTGTTCGCTGAATATCTGCAGATCTATCAAGTCGGGCCTGACCAAACTTTGGTGAGAGCTTCCTGAATGTTGACTGATGAAATGATTAGATTTTCAGATGGCTATGATTTATTTTTTATTATTTTTTTTTTTATTATTTATTGATGGCTTAGCTTTTGCACTGTTATCTATGCCCATCGGGAACCCTTGGTTACATGTTTCATTGTGACTTTTGAAGGTTCCCTGATGCAAGAAAGCCTGGTCCATTCAAGATTATCATTGGATGGACCCCCCCAATTCCCATTTATCTGGGAGCTTTCATGATGCTACACTTGTTCAACCTATGCACTACCCTCGGGAGGATTTCCCCACCCCTGGGGCACTAAATGTTATTGGACTTTAACTTATCTACAGCTTCTCAGCTTCATGTGATCTGTATGAGATGCAGTGTACATTGTTTTTTCACACACACATGCGGAATCAGCTAAAATTTATTCGTTTATAGTAATAACTAACAGGTTGGTGACATTATTTTATTTCAGAAGTGCAAGAGGAAATAACCGGCAGTATCGAACCCCTGTTTTTCTTCAATTTTGGTACATTGATTTATCCAAAAGCTTTTGCATGTTACTGTACCTTGGAAATTATTTAAAACAAGTGATTAGGAGAGCCCATTTTTAGCCTGACTCTGGGCAATTTTGAACCAGTTTGCATATCTGGATCTTATGCCCCCCCATAATGATAATGGTGGGTTTGTGTCAGTCATTGTGTTTCTATGCCATTAACTTGTTATCACACTTGTGCAATGCATAAATTGCCACTGATAAAGCTACACTTTCTTGCATGCTGTAATCCCAGTACACCACTCACGTGAAAATGAAGTCTATAAAATACGGTACAAAAATCACACAAACTGCATTCGCAAGGCTGTATCCAGGGATTTTTTGCAGGTTCCGATCCCAAACTCCCCAGTTCCTTTTCGTAATTCATTATTGAGGGTCCAATTATTTTTAGTGAATTTCGGCGCAAAGAGCCTGTGATCAGTCACAAAACAGACATTTATTAACATGAAATTCAATACCCAGCTATGCAATCGGATCGATATTGAGGCTCCCAGAAGCTTTTTCTAGGAGTATTTTCTTCAGAAATCCTTCCGAAGTGAACAACAACAACACTACTTTCGTTTTTTGTTTCATTTGAGTTTTGGGCACCCATACGTTTTCCGGAACTACATTGGTTCTACATGCAGCCCTGATCCTACTTGACTAATAAAAACAGGCTGAGGGGTCCACGCACCTTTTAGGTGTTTGCCTGCAATTCATGTTAAATAAAGTACTTTGGAATATGTATGACGTAGATTCATTTGTAAATTATCATCATATTATTTGCGTCATCATGGGGCAAAGAATAGTGCAAATTTTCGGGATTTTTGTGACAGGGATTAAATTTTATGGATGAACAAATGCTTTTGTTCCATAAGGCATAATGTTATTATTCCCTGATGTAAATTTTGTCATGATTGACTACCTTCACCTTATTCGGTTGTTCGTAGCCCATGTCTCTTTGATCGCTAGTCTCTCTTCACTCAACTGGCACAGGTTCGAGCCACGCTGGCGATGCCGATGGCCAATGGTTCTCTCTGGGTACTGCAGACATATAAGTGAAATATTCATGAAGTGTGACATTAAACCCAACTCTACCCCCCCACCCACCCGAACCATGTCACTTTATGGTCCATACTAGAGAATACTTGTGAACGAAAAAGTACAGCCTGTCTTCAAATTCTCTGTATTCGCCTATCATGTGACTTGTAACCTTTACAACCATATGTAGTTTTTGATTGGCTCTAATTCTTCTTATTCCCCAGGCAGTGGACTTACGTCGGCTATGATAGAAGATGTGATGAAGGAAATGCCGCCCCTCATTCACGAGAATGACCTTCACGTCTCACAGGTAAGAAATTCTTCAGGAACCAGCTGCCAAAATGTCACATGTGATCAAAATCTTTTAGAAAATATCACTTAAAGCAAGATAGGATATCTCGCATCGAGTGTATTTAGGTCCATTTTTTATGCAAGATTCACGAGACAACAGAGAAAAATAGTCCATCTCGGTACAGCAATTTTTTTATATTTTTAAAGTTATTCCTCATTAGTTCAAACAGCCGGTTCTCGGAGTATCAATCGTCAGTATCTGATGCTTGGAATTGTGGTCAATCAGTATAAACGAAAGGGCAGAGAAGAGCTGACTTCAACGCAGATTCAACTTTCAAGTGATCAGTGTTCGGAGTGTACTAAACAATACATTTGATATATTTTGGTAGTTTAAATGTTCAAGGCGCTGGCGTAGTGATGTTTCACCAGATCCTGGATGAAGCGGTCTCAAATAGTAGTGCCGGTTACTTTAAGGCAAGGGAGCCTACTAGTAGTATGAAGTTATTCAGGAAAAACAACTTTTTACCTCCAAATTTGGAGAGCTCTCATTTACCAGACCTGATGAAGTATCATGCCTGCCTACGGCATTGTGCTTCAGTGAGGCAGCACTTTAATGAGGCAGCATTGGGAATGCTCTATCACATGTACGCCCATCGTCGTCATATGACTGAAAAATTGTTGGAGGTGGCGTTAAATCCTATTCACTCCTGTAAATTAGCTTGAAATATCAAACTGTTACTGTCTATAGATTAATTCGAGAAAGGTTCAAGTTCCATCGATATAGGTATACCAAAATGATATATCAAGAAAATTCCATGTAGAGGTGATCCTGTGAAAAATTTTGAGAACTGTTTGCTGATATTCCATGATCCCAATCCATATTAAGCCAATTATGACGAATTCTGCCTTTTCAATTTGAAATCGAATGGCGTTTAGTTCAATTTTTCACGGGTTATTCTTTTGATATTTGATCTGACAAAACCAGACCCTTTGACAAGAGTAAACCCTTTGCAGTTCATGTTTACCATGCACTATGTCTGGACATTGTACCTTATTTGGAGATACGTACTGTTCCTCTGTACTCTTTACATTCATCCACGTGCTCCTGTGTGTAATTACAATTGGCATCATGATTTTAAAGCTGTTTCCATAGTTCATACGCCTCCTGGGATGTCCTTAAAACTACGAAAATTTAATTGCTGAGCTGGAAAGTCCTGGAAAATGCTTGCAAATATATTTGAACTCTTGGAAACTCCTGGAAGAACAAAAATTTATTCCCGAAATTTTTTAATTTGCTCATCTTTGTTGTGAGTTATTGTACTAAAGACTCGGAAGGAAATTAAAGTTATTGACTTGGAAAACATGAATTTTCTTGCTGTAGTTGTATGAACC
>JAVTVY010001000.1:0-36248 GCA_036873755.1 Hanleya hanleyi
AAGGTTTCCACCGCTCCGCGGTGGAAACCTTTACACTACGCGCGCCGGGGTCAAAGGTCAGTTCCGGTCACCTTTAGCGACGTACACCAAACAGAAGCGAGTATTTAAAATCCGTCACAGAGCTCTCGTCCAATCAGAAGCGAGTATTTTGACCCAGTGCATTATGGGACATATCCAAGATGGCGGTTCCAAAATGACGGATCCAACATGGCGCCTCCAAAATGGCGGCGTATGAGAGCTTCTGGACATGGACCTGATCCGGTCACGTGAACGGAAGCGGAAGTGACCTCACAGAGGTCATATGCAAATGTCACTTCCGACCTCAGCTAGCGTGCTATAAAAGGGAAGCGGCCTGACCGTTTCATCAGACACTCTGTCAACCACCAAGATGCTCACTTGTACTACGTGCTCGAAATCATTCACTCGTCTGCACGACTTGCGCCGCCATGAGGCTACCAAGCACGAAGGAACCGCCCGGTATAACTGTACGATATGTACACTGTCGTTTCAGCGCCCGGATCATTTACAGCGCCACACACGTGCACGCCATGAAGTACCCAAGCGTCCATGCGAAGAATGTGGTCGGCTTTTCAAACTGACCAGTCAGTTGCTGCGACACCAACGCACACGACACCCTGTTCGGCAGCCACGTTTGCAGGTAGAAGAGCCCGTAGGCATCAATATCGAAACAGGGGGAACTCCCACCCATCGCACGAGGGACGATGATGATGTCGCCTTAATTCAACAGTCAAATTCCGACGACAAGACCTTGGGCCAGATTTTGTACGACGTGGAGGGTAAAGTACACTTCGTGGGCGAACCCATAAATGTTCCCAGCGATCTGTCACACGAAGACCATCCAGTGAGTGACATTTATCGGCGCCATTGGCCCATGATCCGGCACTGTTTCTACCGTCATCGCCCTATTCAAGATGTCTACAATTTCCGACTGACTGACCTCACCCGACTACGCAACTACGTGGAAGCCATCTTCAATGACCAAGCTACGTCCTTCAAATTAAATCTGGCGTTTGGCTATGTGCTGCAGCATAAGGACACAGACCAAGCCCGATATTTTTACCCGAGCAGTAACATCCGGGTATTTGACCAACCGTTTACCATCATTAACCGGGCGTCGCTAGAGACGATGCTGGAGAAACTGGACACCGTGGATCCCTTGGAATGGACCCAACAACAACGCCCCAACACCAAGTGGACAGTGGAGAGTGTGACCAATGTTACGTTTTTCGTTACCAAGCTGACCGACCACCCCCATCGGCTGAATGCGTCACTCATGCACTGATGAATACCATAACATGCCGTACATACTCTATATGTCTACATGTTGGTCGTTGACGTTACGGAGGTGACCGAAGAGACACGGAGATTACCGAAGATGTCACGGCTCGGCCCTCGACTTGGGGATAGTTGAACTGAGCGTGCTAAAAATAGATCACCAGCTAGCGTGCTATAAAAGGGAGGCGGCCTGGCCGTTTCATCAGACAATCTGTCAACCACCAAGATGTTCACTTGCACAACTTGCCAGAAGATGTTTACTCGTCTAGATAAGTTACGACGCCACGAGGCCGCCACCCACAACGATGCCCGGTATCCTTGTATAATCTGCGCACGGTCATTCAATCGGAAGGATAATTTACTGCGCCATGAGAGGGTACTCCACGCGGGTGCGACAGTACTATGTAATGATTGTGGTCGACTCTTCAAACGAGTAGGTCAGTTAGTCGGACCCAGTCGGTTTAGACGGCACCAACGTTTGAGGCATGCCCCGTCTCTACGGTTTGGGCGACAACTTTCCACTAAAGAGGAGCCGCGGAAGGTCAGACCCAGTGAAGATGAACCCGGAGAGACGAACGCCACTGGTGATGCGATGACGCAGAGCCTGCCTATACCCACGGTCGAGGAGGGCCTGGATATCCAGCCGGACCCCTCCGTTACGGTTTCGAGTCATACGCCTGACAACATCGAACATTTTCTGGACGAGCCCATAAATGTTCCTAGCGATCTCTTACAGGACGCCCAGCCAGTGAGTGACATTTATCGGCGTCACTGGTCCATGATACGGCACTGTTTCTACCGTCATCGCCCTATTCAAGATATCTACAATTTCCGACTGACCGACCTCGCCCGTCTACGCAGCTACATGGAAGCCATCTTCAATGACCAAGCTACGTCCTTCAAATTGAATCTGGCGTTTGGTTATGTGCTGCGGCATAAGGAGACAGACCAAGTCCGATACTTTTACCCGAGCAGTAACATCCGGGTATTTGACCAACCGTTTACCATCATTAACCGAGTGTCGCTAAAGACGATGCTGGAGAAACTGGACACCGTGGATCCCTTGAAATGGGCCCAACAACAACGCCCCAACACCAAGTGGACAGTGGAGAGGGTGACCAATGTTACGTTCTTCGTGACCAAACTACGGAATATTGCCATCGGGTGAATGTATTCACCCATGCACTGATAGATACTCAGAATGCACAAACATGTATCTGAGGATATGTTGCCTCAACGGTATCCTGGCCTGCCCGACGATGATTAGAATAAACGGTTCAGATGGCACTTTCTGAAATGGAGACTTCTGATTGGACAAGAATACATCTAACGGACAGGAACGAATATGAAACATGCAAATGGTGGCCTCTGATTGGATAAGAATGTTCTTGAATTGTAAATATACCCAACGCGGCTCCCCCAGCGTGGGTATGATGTAACATTGGGGAGAATAAACTATATGAAAAAAACTTCTTGTTGTTGTTGTTCTCTCATGTGTCATCCTTGTTGTTGTTGCTGTTGTTGTTCTCTCTCCGGTCTATATCATGGCGTTATGTTAGAGTGTTAAGGTGTAACGACGAGCGTTGACGGGCATCACTGCATTTCGAAGAATTAGTGACAATTCCATGGAATATCAGAGCTTCTGATCTATTTCACCAGGGCGTTGAAGCATTAAGAATGGTGTTGGTGGGCGTTGCTACAAGATGACACCTCACACGGTCCATTTGGACCACGGATGGTCCATCTCTACACCAAATACCTCCTTTCACTGCCCCAAAATGCTCACTTTCGCTACTACTCCTACTGATGACGTCACCAATGACGTCACAGATGACGCGAACATACCTCAAATCGGAATGTACACCCCGAGAGCTACAAAATGAGACCTCACACGACGCATTCGGACTAAGGATGGTGCATCTCTACACCAAACTCACCCTCACGCACCCACAAAATGTCCACTTTCGCTACTACTCGTACCGATGACGTCATCAATGACGTCACAGATGACGCGGACATCCCTCAAATCGGAATGTACACCCCGAGAACTACAAGATGACACATTCCAGGACGCATTCGAACCGTGAATAGCCCATCTCGATCCCAAATACCTTCATGTACTGCTCGAAAATGACCACTTTACTTACTACAACCAACTGCGCCTGCGCAGATTGACGCGACTTGCATTCAAAAACACGCCATTCTGACTCTACCCCACACAAGCTTCACTTTGACACCCTCCACGACCCATTCGGACCCATAGCGGTCCATCCAAATAACATCCTTTGACGTAGCCCGACACAAATTTATATAGATCGATTCTGGCTAATTTCATTGTAAAATACGCATACCCTGGGAAAATCATTTAACAAGGCCATTATGTTTTTTACACGTTCCCCGAGTGTATAAATTAATAGTCTGGACTCATAACAGGATAAAAAAAATAAAATTAGTGCATGGCTAGACTAGAATTTCAAGTCCTAATAATTATCATTTTTGCCAACGAAAGGATTCGGATGGACTCCTCTCACTCATTACCGGACAATTTGTAAATGAGAGCCTACTTCGTAGGAACATAATGTTTTTACCAAATACGAACAATACCAATAAAGCCTGGGAACAAAATACATCAGACAAGCGGATTTCTACGAAAGCCGAGAGGGTTCTCCAGAGTTTTACTTTTTTCCGACTTCTGACTTCCGACTTCAGTGTTAGGATTTTTTTGCTTTTATAACGCATTACATCTTAAATTATGAAACATGGAATTACAGAATACCATATTATGAAATCTTGTGCTTGAAAAACTGATTGCATGTACTTTTAATAATCAGATAACCATTGAAGTTTATCTGCAGTTATGTTCTGATTATTAAAATGCGATATAGGCATTTTCCCGTAATTTAGGATAAAGTCCGTATTCCGTATTTTTTCAGGAAAATTTTACATACACCCACCCTGGAACTAGGGGAAGATAACTCTGTTGATAGACAAGCCCCGTTAAGCCCGGCGACCTATATACCCCTCACACCCCATATAGGCATTTTCCCAGGTTTTTCGATAAAGTCCGTGTTCCGTATTTTTTTTCAGGAAAAATTTTACATGCAGCCACCCAGCCATCAAATACCCTTCACCTAGGCTTTACGTTGATACCTGACTCGACCCCATTCGACCATTAGGGGCTCCCCTAGATCCCAAAACGTCTATTTTCATGCCCTTGGGCCACCGCGCATGCGCAGAAGGCCGATATGTCAACCCCACACCCAGCCCATTAGATGCCCCTTCACATAAGCTTCACTTTGATACCTCACTCGACCCCATCGGACCCTTAGGGGCTTGCCTAGCTCCAACACGGCTATTTTCATACCCTTCGACCACCGCGCACGCGCAGAAGGCCGATAGTTCAACCCCACACCCAGCCCATTAGATGCCCCTTCACATAAGCTTCACTTTGATACCTCACTCGACCCAATCGGACCATTTTATGTAGGGACTACTTTTTCTCCGCGGAAGCTTTTTTCCGAAACCGAATTACCGCCAAAACCACGGCCAAACCGCATCACCGCGCATGAATACATTATTTTTTTTTTTTTTTTTGCCGGAACTTTTTTTTTTTTTTTTCGTGGAGGTGCACTCATTGACACCGGTGTCAATGAGTGCACATGCACCCATTGACCTCATTTGCATATTTTCAAAATCCCCCGTCATCTTGAAAATATGCAAATGAAGGCTGGGGATCGGGAAAGTGAATTGCTGGGGATCGGGAAATGCTGGGGATCACTCACTCACACCGGCAACGCACCTGCTACCAACAAATATGCAAATGAAGGCTGGGGATCGGAAAAAGTGAATTGCTGGGGATCGGGAAATGCTGGGGATCACTCACTCACACCGGCAACGCACCTGCTACCAACAAATATGCAAATGAAGGCTGGGGATCGGGAAAGTGAAATATTGGCTACCATCTTGAAACCGACCACCCCTAACATACACAAACAAGCCGACATCTTGAATCCGACCACCCTTAACCTACACAAACAAGCCACCATTTTGAAACACACACACACACAGCCGACTATAAATAACGTGTATGTTCACACATTTATTAACAACTACACATCATGAGTTTTTTTCTACGCATCATGAGTTTACCACGAGCCTTGCTCACCCATCATCCTAGAGATGCAAGGAATAGGGGTACAGAAGAACATAGAGAGATAATTACCCGAGAAGAACAAGACAACAACAGAATGGAGGACATACAAGAAAATAACGAGGCCGACACCCGTGATGGAGAACAAGACAGCGGATGGTTAACTACTAGACCTGCAACAATAACCACCTCCACTGCAAACACTGAAAGTATAACCACTTCGGCTGAGATATCACGCCTCAACGAACAAATTATCGACATGAGGGGAGCGATGTTGGAAATGGAGACGACAATCACGGTACTGGAAGATGAGATATCATACCTCAACGAACAAATTATCGACATGATGGAAGCGAAGTTGGAAATGGAGACGACAATGACGGTACTGGAAGAAGAGATTGCCAGACAAAAGAAACTACGACATAGTGAATTGCCGATGCATTGACGCCGGAGAGGTGCTGTGAAGCAAATATACCGTGCCTCTCGTGTGACACTATCCAAAGGCCCTTTTGAGGGCCAATCCATCTTTCCGAAAGAGAAAAACTTCTTTTCATATGCACACCAAACTAACACGAGCTCCCAGCATCTTTTTCCCCCAAAAATTTTTTTTCAAAAAAAAATATTTTTTTTCAAAACAATAACAAAGAAAATCTGAAGTGACAAACCCGTCCTTCGGATGGAAAAGTGGTTTTAAATTTTATTTTCAGGTAGAGGGTCGAGTGAGGTATCATATTGAAGCTGACGTGAAATGCTTCACAATGATACGTCACTCGACCCGATTGGACCACTAGGGGCGGCTCTAACGCCAAACATCAATATCAACATCAATCAACATCAATCTTCAAAATACCTTTAGAGGTGCCCCTAGTGGGCCAATCGGGTCGAGTCCGGTATCATTGTGAAGCATTTGACGTCAGCTTCAATTGGATACCTCACTCGATCCACTACCGCCAAAATAAAAAAAAAAAAAAAAAACAAACTTCGTACACCAGATGTTGATATCGATGTGCAAAATAACCTTTTTGGCGTTAGAGGCGTCCCTAGTGGTCCAATGGGGTCGAGTGAGGTATCAAATTGAAGGTGACGTGAAGGAGCATCTGATAGACTGGGTGTGGGCTTGAATTAGGGTAATTCTGCGCATGCGCGAAGATAATATGAAAAATATCAATCTTCAAAAATAGCCTGTTTGAGGTTAGAGGCGTCCCTAATGGTGCAATCGGGTCGAATGAGGTATCAAATTGAAGGTAACGTGAAGGCGCATCTGATAGACTGGTGTGGGTTGAACTATCAGCATTCTGCGCATGCGTAATCTTCAAAACACCTTTTTTTTGGGGTTAGAGGCGCCCCTAGTGGTCCAATGGGGTCGAGTGAGGTATCAATCTGTATGGTAGCCCAGTGTCGTTGATAAATGGCCCTGACACGTCCATCTTCAGGCAAGACTTCAACCGGAGGTGCTGCTGGGTCGAAGGGAAAATCTTCTCCACGTCTCATGCTTACTGGAAAAAAGTAAATGGATGGCTGTGCTGGCTGCGTGGCTGACTGGCTGGCTGGCTGGCTGGGAGACAGGTCAGGTAAGTCAGATTGAATACACCCTGGCCCTAAAAATGAACTCCTTTTATAACCCATTGACCTCATTTGCATATTTTCAGCGGACAACAGACCGCCATCTTGAACACGACCACCCCTAACACACAAACAAGCCGCCATCTTGATTCCAACGAGTGACATGCTGGGGATCTTGAAAAGAACATATGCAAATGAGGGCTGGGGAAAAACCCATTACACACACAAACAAACCGCCATCTTGAATCCGACCACCCTTCCCATACTAAAACAAGCCGCCATCTTGAATCCAACCACCCTTCCCATACTAAAACAAGCCGCCATCTTGAATCCAAACCACCCTCCCATACTAAAACAAGCCGCCATCTTGAATCCAAACCACCCTCCCATACTAAAACAAGCCGCCATCTTGAATCCAAACCACCCTCCCATACTAAAACAAGCCGCCATCTTGAATCCGACCACCCTTCCCATACTAAAACAAGCCGCCATCTTGAATCCAAACCACCCTCCCATACTAAAACAAGCCGCCATCTTGAATCCAAACCACCCTCTCAAATGAGGGCTGGGCATCGGGAAAGTGACAGGCTGGGGATCTTGAAACACATATGCAAATGAGGGCTGGGCATCGGGAAAGTCACATGCTGGGGATCTTGAAAAGAACATATGCAAATGAGGGCTGGGGAAAAACCCATTACACACACCAAACAAGCCGCCATCTTGAACACGACCACCCCTCCCATACTAAAACAAGCCGCCATCTTGAATCCAAACCACCCTCCCATACTAAAACAAGCCGCCATCTTGAATCCAACGAGTGACATGCTGGGGATCTTGAAAAGAACATATGCAAATGAGGGCTGGGGAAAAACCCATTACACACACAAACAAACCGCCATCTTGAATCCAAACCACCCTCCCATACTAAAACAAGCCGCCATCTTGAATCCGACCACCCTTCCCATACTAAAACAAGCCGCCATCTTGAATCCAAACCACCCTTCCCATACTAAAACAAGCCGCCATCTTGAATCCAAACCACCCTCCCATACTAAAACAAGCCGCCATCTTGAATCCAAACCACCCTCCCATACTAAAACAAGCCGCCATCTTGAATCCGACCACCCTCCCATACTAAAACAAGCCGCCATCTTGAATCCAAACCACCCTCCCATACTAAAACAAGCCGCCATCTTGAATCCGACCACCCCCACCCTACAAAAACAAGCCGCCATCTTGAAACACACTTTAAGTGCCAGTGCACTCATAGGCCACGCCCCCAACCCCCTCGCTCCGCCCAAATAACCCCCTCGCTCCGCCCCAAATGACGTCAAAAAAGGTTCTCGCGCATGCGCAGTTGAGGGGGTTTCTGTGACGGATGCATGCTACCTACTACTTAGAATGGAAGAATTAAGCACTGCTCTAAAGGGTATGCAAACCAATAAATCACCTAGATCAGATGGTCTGACTGTCGAGCTTTATAAAATTTTTTGGAACAAAATAAAACCTTTCTATATTCAATCACTTTTGTCATCATTAGATTCAGGTGAACTATCAGATACTCCGAGAAGAGGTATTGTAACATTGATTGGCAAAAATTCTGATGACGCTGAAGATATCAACAACTGGAGACCCATTACCCTACTTAATGTTGATTACAAAATCTATGCAAAAGCTATTGCTAATCGTCTCAAATTTTACTTGAACAAATTAATTCATGTAAGCCAGACAGGCTTTGTAAAAGGCAGAAACATTAGCGAAAATATCGGATTTTTATTAGATATAATAGAGAACTTCACAGACGAGGCTTTGATTGTATTCCTAGACTTTGAAAAAGCTTTTGATTCGCTTGAGCATACATTCATTAATTATTCTTTAAAAGTTCTTAATTTTGGACCGTCCTTCATTAACATGGTTAAGCTTTGTTATGAAAATACTTCCAGCTGTGTTGTTAACATGGGCAAACCTTCTGACTGGTTTTCTAATGGCAGAGGTACCAAACAGGGATGCCCTTTATCGCCATATATTTTTATTCTCTGTACTGAGCTTGTGAGCCATCTACTTCGAGAGAACCAGAATATCGAGGGCATTACCATTGGGAACACGGAATGTAAAAGTTTGCATTACTCAGATGACTCAACGATCATTCTGAAAAATAAGCAGGCCGTTCAACAGTTGTTCTCATTTTATGATAGGCTGGTTGTTATTACTGGGTTGCGGCTGAATAGAAAGAAATGTGCCATTATGACAATTAACATAGCTAATTTGCATGGTGAACTTTGTGGTGTCAAAATTGTTACAAAAGCTAAATTTCTTGGACTAGTGGTTAGTAATACAGGCTGTACAACTGAAGAAAATTCAAACCCGCAAATTCTCAAAATGAAGAAAAGGTTTCATATCTGGCAACAGAGAGGCCTCTCGGTGTATGGAAGAGTATTATTATCTAAATCAGAAGGCCTCTCTAGACTCATATATATGGCCAGTAATCTTCATATACCCCCCAAGGCTGTAAAACAGATAAATAAAGAAATCTACAGTTTTATCTGGAAGAGCAAATCAGAAAAGGTGGCACGTAAAAAAGTTATGCTGGATCATTTGCGTGGCGGTCTTCAAGTTCTTGACTTCGAGCTTATGAACAAGGCACTTAAATTAGTCTGGTTAGCTCGGTATTTTCATCCCCAGCACCAAAATCATTTCTGGAAGATATATATTGATGGGTTGTTTAATAAAATTGGGGGACTACATTTCATTTTAAGATGTAATTATGATGTTAGATACCTTGACATGAAAGTCCCACAAGTCTATGTGGATATCTTGAAGTTCTGGAGTGAGCTACAAAATGTAGACATAGATTTATTCGATCAGATCATTTGGAATAACAAAATGTTCACTAGAAACAGACTCTGCCTTTTCATCAGAGAATGGTATGAAGCGGGCATAATATTTGTTAGAGATTTGGTTGGTAAAGATGGCTGCTTGTTCAATAAAGATGAACTCAGTAGGAAATATAATCTAACATTAAGTAACACAACCTACGACATTGTCATTAATTGTATCAAGCGTAAACTTGGCTCTAATTTGTTCAATGAGAAAAGTCCCTGTCCTAGTAGGGATTTTCGCTCTTCCGTCCCAATAAATGACACATTCTTGGACAGTGTTCCTATCAAGTCCAAATATTTTTACAACATTTTACAAAATAATTTGTGTGGAAATGAACAAACGGATCACTCCAGTTATTTGAAGGTTATCTATAATAAACTACCTCTTGAAAATAAAATAAGAGAGATGGAATTTAAAATATTGCACAATATATACCCATGTAATAAGTACTTATTTCGCATAAAGGTGAAACCATCTCCTCAATGTCTGTTTTGTAATGATGAGGATAATATAAAGCATGCCATGTTTGACTGTCCACAAACTTTGTTATTTTGGAAGTCATTCCTGGAATGGATTAACAATGGTTTCGATGTTATATTTAGTATTGACAGCCTTAGAGATGTCGTAGGTGGTAGTGAAATTATGAATGCCCTAGGTTGCTATACAATGGCTGTGTATTATGTTGTACAGGCAAAATACTATCTATATTGTAGCCGTTACACCGGTAAGCAGCCCAGCTTAATTGCCCTGAAGAATATAGTTAAATTCCGTGCTAAGGTCCTGACAAAGCTCTCTCAGTCTCATAAAAGCTGTTCATATAACAAGGTAATTCAGAATATGATTGCTAAATTGTAGTTGTCTTCGTGAGTAATATCTTACTATCGCCTATCTCTGATACGTACAGTTAACATAGAAAACTCATACTGTCTTGTGTCTGTCATTTTTTTTTTTTTTTTTTTCCTTCTCTATTTTTGTGTGTATTTTTGTGTGTTTTTTAACCCTGTTAGCCCTCGCCATGTGGGTAATTGTAAGGGTGAGTCCATGTAAAATCATGGTGCAAATACTGTAATAAATGCCCAGTGGTGTGTCCAGGGCTTAAAAAAAAAAAATCCTATCAGCATGGTCTAGCTGGGTAGGACATTAGCCCGAAAACATCGGCTAAGGAGTCTATTTTTTATTTTTGGTTGTTGTTGCTGACCCCTTTAGCCCGAATCTATGGCAAGCCAAAGTGCTTTTTATTCCGAATTTCCGATATCGGGAATTCAATTCCCGATATCGGAAATTCTAATTTCCGATATCGGAAATTGCAATTCCCGATATCGGAAATTGCAATTCCCGATATCGGAATTTCCGATATCGGAATTCCCGATATCGGAAATTCAGTGACAATTTTCGATATCGGAAATAGAATTTCCCATATCGGGAATTCAATTTCCGATATCGGAAATAGAATTTCCCATATCGGAAATTGTCACCGAATTCCCGATATCGGAAATGAAAGCTGGAAGCTTAACAAAACCTAGGGGTGCATTCCACACCTCTAAATGATGTGCGGCTAAAAACAGGCATGGGTTCGGATCTTCGGCCATAAATAGATGTAAAATCTTTAACTCGTGCCCTTATTTCAGGAGACTTGTGAGCTATTGAAATTGAAAAGGAAAGACGTGCAATCCTCCGTAACCCTTCTTCAACTTTTCTGGAAAACTCCATAAAATATATGAAAATGTGTCAAATTCTACCCGCAACCCAGAGAAAACGTGTGAAATGATTTTCTTTTTATGTATGTTAAAGTGTTTCCCGTCCAAAGAACAATTTAAAATGGCGAAAAAAACAGGGGGTCGACCTACTCGTTTTTTGTAAAATTTTATGGCCATAAAGGAATCCTCATTTTCGCTTCCCGAAAAAGTGCGGATTTTGGTCCGCCAGATATTCAATTCCGGACACGATTAACTCTGTAGTGGCGAGTGGGTGCGATCAACAAGCAATTATTATATCCTCGTTTGGAGAAATGGTTACGTCCAGCAGGGTGATACTATAGATATCAGTTAGTAGAAAGGTAAGAAGAATTACCTTGCTGTCAAAATCGGGCGACCTTCCTGATTATAAAATTAGGGAGACACCACTTTGTACGAAACCGTGGCAAGTGTGGAGTGCACCATAGAGTTGCAATTTCCGATATCGAAAATTCAGTGACAATTTTCGATATCGGAAATTGCAATTCCGATATCGGAAATTGAATTTCCGATATCGGAAATTGTCCCCGAATTCCCGATATCGAAAATTCCAATTTCCGATATCGGAAATTGAAGGTCATGAATTCCCGATATCGGAAATTTTAATTCCGATATCGGAAATTCTCGAATAAAAAGCACTTTGGCTTGCCATACGAATCACATATACAGACCGAAAAGGAAAAAAATAAATAAGACGTCAGTCGCTCGAGATCTTTAACTGCACACGGCGTGGGGAATTGAGACAGACGCACAAAAAGCATTTTGTCGAATAAATAATATGTTTTGGCATCTCCAGCACTATGACAACCACCTAATGACTCCTTTAATTAGATGGAATCTGCCATCAAACACGGATTTTGTCATTTTGCCGTTGGGTTTCTTTCGCCATAGTTTACAGGGACATGCGCAGAATGGGGTTGGTCTTCTGGCCCACGTCATCAAGAACCAATAGCGACGTCTGTTTATTCATGTGATCAGGAAGGTCACGAGATCAAGGTCATATTCCACAAGATGGCAGAAGGCGCGAAAACGTTAAAATCAATGGAAGTTTTTTCTCACACATTTGATCACTTTTTGTCAGCATCAAAACAGTCATGAGAGATGGTACATGGTTAAAGAAGCTAAGGTCGGTCAAACTGTATCAAATTGGCATATTTTTTCTCTCCCATTTCGTTATTTTCGTCAGCGAAAAACCGCTTTTCGCGCATAAATTTTTATCGCCAAAATTTAACCTAGGCGCGATCTGGGCTGTGATAGGAATGCCACGCCCCCTTACCTATTTTCACCTATCACAGCCAGAGTTTCTGGGTTAGGTAGGACATGTACTTGACACAAGGGCGTCGGAAGCGGTACGGCAGGTACGGCCATGGCCGTACCACTTGTGCGCAAAAAAGAAGAAGAAAGAAACAAAAAAACGAAGACAGATAGAAGAAAACACAAAATAAAAAACAAACCATCTTAGATTGCTAAGGGCATTTCACGTTTCACTAAACACTACCCTTAGATTTTCGCTGTGATTCGGCATGTATTTCACACGGCGCCATCTATCTAGAGGGAGATAATCCAGTTCGAAAGTTGTTCCCAAAGCATGAGGTCAAATGTCGGCCCCATTTAAACGAGCCAATGAAATTATCTGTATTCAAATATTAAACAGACCACAGGAAAATGATATGCTTTTTATTTTGTGATGGGGGCACTTCGAGGCCCACCATGGGATCATTTCAATCGATCGCTTTCTGGAGGTGTGTCTTCGTTGTATGAATGTGATTGCACCGATGTCAGATATAACGGGACCAGTCGGATGTGACCATTTGGGACTGGAAACGCCCTATTACACTCAGATAGCATCCGTTACCGCATGGCTACGAGCAGAAGTTTCTACGTATGATCGTGCCATGCGTTCGGATGATGAAACAAACTAGAACTCCAAGCAGTTTTGATATAGCTTCCAAGTTGAATAAGACTGATCGGTCCAGAGCGCAGCCCTCTTGGAACAATTTCGATCGTGCATGGAAAGTGTTGTGTTTATCAACGAAACAAGAAATTAATTTTCTTCATACGAATTCCGTTGTTCGCTTGTCATACGCCTACACGCTAGGTTGTTTCTGGCTACATGCTACATTTACAGGTCCGGACCCGACCTTGTATTTCAAACAATATAGGTCTAACGAGCTATGGTTAAAACAGGAGCTCAACAGCGCGTTATAGGCCTACTCTTTTCATGTTGTATCACCTGAACACACGAGGTAGTACCACCCTCTCAGACTCTCCTTAGTCCAGTCAATATGTGAAAAAGTTGTGCCTTTTTTCATAAAAGCATAAAATTTGGCATAGAGGTACATCGTGGCCTGGGGAGCATTTCTGGATATGGAGCCACCGCGAACTTTTCCCATGTAGGTCACAGTGGCCATTTTTCAAAATGGCCGCCAGAAGCCCATATTATCATCCAAAATCCTGCGCTGGTTTATCTGTTTGGCATTATTTTTGTTGGTCATAAATATTGAGAGAAAATCCCATATAAATGACCATAAAAGTCATATGGTCACAACGGCCATCTCGGATTTCAAGATGGCCGCTATCTCGATTTCAGTCAATAATTCATTAACCGCACAATATATATATATATATATATATATACATCATTTTGGTTGATACACTGTTGCTTCAGGGGTATAGCACGACGAACATTTCACAATAGCTATGGTGTATTATTGGGCACCTTGGATTTCCAAGATGGCCGCCATATGAGCCTTATTTTAGTTCATAACTATACATCTATTTCAATGATCTCCCGGGAGGAAATTATCGACCATCTCAGGTCTTGAATTGGCGACGTACCGCGGGAAAACATTTTTTTTTCAAAATCTTATTAGCCAACGAAGTTATAATCTTGATTTGGAAATAAAATTTTCTATAAACTCATCTTAGCATACACTACCCGATTGTACCAGATTATGCTCATAACATCGACATTTCCGATCCACACAAGCACGAAATTATAATTATGCCATAGGGGGATCCATACGTACTCAATAGTCTTCAAGGTTCTTCAAGTGTATGGAAGTGCACGTTCTCATCAGAGATGGGCGTCTATGCCTTCAGTACTATTACTCTTTATGATAATAGATAATATTGTGAATACATAATATACACTCTCTCCTTTTGTTACAATATTACAATCTGCATATAGCATTTCATCCTGGAGGTACGGTTATATACCTCCACATCATGTGAATATATCTTAGAATCTGAGAAATAGAAACGCACGGCCTGATAATACCAACTGTATTACAGAAAAGACAAACTACACTCCTCATGTGACCTTCCGTCCCCTGGAATGAAAGAGACACAGGTTACATATACGATGGAATGATCAAATGCTAATGTGAACTCACATCATCTGACAAAACAGAAACTAGAGGACATACAATGGAATGGTCGATGTTTCGAAGCGTATATCCGTAAAGTTTATATAACACAATAATGCAACGACGTTACGGTAGTCCGAATCCAGGAAGTTGAAAATTACATGTTTTTCGATTTTGAATTATCGTCACTGATGAGGTCATCAAAGCGGGGGAAATATTTAATGATGCTGACAAGACAACACGATTTTCTTGTGATTCAAACACAATGGAAATTTGCAAAACCCACAAGGTGCTTACACAACCCCTTGCGCCCCGGATTAGTTACAATACGAAACGTAATGCAAGTGACTTGCTTGGTATAGCATTTTAAAAGATGAATGGTATTAATAACCAAACCCTAGAAACCTTGAGTCAAGCTGGTAACCCATAAGAACTTAACTAGTTTCCGTAGTAATGGTTTGCGACGTGATTGAGCTCGTCCCATATGCACAGTATCTTGTACCGAGCCCCAGTTCACAGTTTACTTCACTACTATTAAATCAATATATACATCTAGGTATAGATGTACAGACATAGTTATAAACTATCTATACAGGAAATTACGTATACTTAATAGGCTTATAGACATATTTCGCTCAAAACATATACGTCCACCCTGATGAGAAATTGTATGGGCATAATCTGAAATATGCGAAACATGATGTTTTTTTAAGCAATGGCCTCTTGAGAGAAATTTTCAAGTTGAAGAGCGTATGTTTTTATGTGGTGAACGTAGCTAACAAAGTTGTAAGTGAAAAATATTAAACGGCCAGATTGCTGCATTGATTTTGTGGCCATATACACCATTCACCCATCCCCAAATTGAAACCACTAAGTTGAAACCACTAAGTTGAAACCACTTGTGGGGTATTTCTATAACGACATCCCCTTATTCGCATAGTAACTAGAATAGGATTTATATGGACAAGAGCCTGCTGTAGTCAAATCGATATGAGCGCCAGCTGATTCCATCCGCTATTGTCAATGGAAACAAACCATGCTGTGTTCACAAAAAATTAAATGCGCTGGAGGTAGAGCTTATCTTAGCATTCAAGATTTTTCAATCCTATCTGTCCCCATTTAATAGCATTCTCCAGAAACTCGGGAAGATAAGAGTGGATATAATCTCTTTCTCTCTATCTCTTTAGCTTTTCATTTCAGGTTTATACAGCTCGTTTGTTTGATTCAAAATGCCAGCGGTACTTTCAAAATGGCGCCCATGAAAGTAGCATTCAAGATTTTTCAATCCTATCTGTCCCCATTTAATAGCATTCTCCAGAAACTCGGGAAGATAAGAGTGGATATAATCTCTCTCTCTCTGTCTCTTTAGCTTTTCATTTCAGGTTTATACAGCTCGTTTGTTTGGTTCAAAATGCCAGCGGTACTTTCAAAATGGCGCCCATGACGACCCACAAAAATGCATACTTATTGAGGTTGAAATGACCGTAGAAGAGAGCATAATGGAACACGAATATTTTTTCTGGATTTCCACTTTTCGAATAAGAACATCTATTACCACAACGTTTCGCTGAGTTTGTCCCACGTTTTTTTTTTAATGGATCCAGTTAGACACGCTATAAGCATATTCAACCCAACCTCCTGTTAAAAAAAATTTGGATCCTAGTGCAAATATAAAAAAGCCTTTTTCGATAAAGTATTTCTTTCAACGTAATTCTTCGTTTTGATTACATGAAAGCGTACTTTACTAATTTACATGACCTCATGTAATAAAGCTCTATCATATAGAACCGTACAAATCCAAGAATTTATGGACAATAAGTCGCTCGAGACTAGACTATGTCAGCTGAGCCACCAAGATAAATCTGCTCGCATTTAAACTATCTAACTGTAGAAATGTTTAGTTCTCTTGTTTAAAAGTGGCGATAATACTCCGAGCAAGATAAAGAAACGGTCATAAACAGCCGTGCCTCATGGCAGCCATCTTGAAAATTGGTTGTTACGGCCTACATTAACCTGGTACGAAATGACTCCATATCTCATTGCTCTCCCAACGCCATGTCTAATTCTGTGTGAGCTTTGGTGCTTTAGGAGAAAAGTCCGTCGAAAAATTTACAATATTTAGTTGACTATATTTGCCTAATTTGCTAATTATCTTTATCAATAATAATATTTTCATTCCTTGATTAATTAAATATTACTGTCTTATAATACTGTGGCAACTATTCTGTTATTCTTGTACAGTTATCCTGCTTTCAAACATCAAATGCAACGCAGTAGTGTTGAAAAATAACTCAAAAATGGATGTGCCTAAGTGACTCAACATGAAAATCTGGCGGTCATTTTGGAAAATCTTGTGAACAATATCTGGTTGGCTATGTTTACATATTATTTTAAATATGTCTCATAATAATTTAGCACTGCAGAACCATTTTGCTTTCGAAAATCAAAGAACTAACAAATACAAAGCTACGTGTGCCCAAGGTGTCCGTATTGAAAATCGGGTGGCCATTTTGGAAAATGATGACAGCCATTTTGGAAATCCGAGATGATCGTTATTACACCATATCTACTGTGAAATAATCGTAGTGCTGAAACAATAAAATATTGGTATACCGACAGAAATTATATCGATATATTGTGTGGTTATTGAAATATTGAATGAAATAGGCTTCAGATGGCGGCCATCTTGAAATTCAAGATGGTCGACTCGGTCAAATGACCATTATCGTTTGTCTGTCTTTGATATCGTACTTTCCATCAATATTCTGACAAATGACCCAAAGAAAAAGTCCCAAACAGAAAAATAGTGCAGGATTGCTAATGCTATATGGGCTCCTGGCGGCATTTTGGAAAATGGCCGCTGTGACCTACATAGGAAAAATTCGCAGTAGCTCCATATCCAGAAATGCTCTCTACGCCTCGATGTACACCTGTGCTGGACTACCTGCTCGCTTTGCTCCTTCGCGAATTGGCCCTTCGCGAGTTGGTCCTTCGCTCTCTCGCAGGCCCAGCGGAGTGTTGGGAATGGAAAGGGGGCGAGGGGCCTGGGGTGGGCTCTAGCTCCCCCCCCCCCCCCATAATTCTGCCGCAATTACTTCGTTCTCCAAGTAATTCCCTGCAAATAACTGTAATGACGGACGGGGTAGAGGTGTTTTTTCACATTTTTTTCTTTTTGCGTCCCTTGTCCATGAAATAACTTACTGTTAGCATGGCCCGTTATAAAAACTACGAGCGCCAGTTTTATTATTGCAGAAGTATAGCTAGCTAAATCATGAATGTAGATGGCGTTACTTCTGCAATGAATTTATCAACACCCCATTGCCCATAAGAATTATATTGGTTACGTCTACACAATGTGTCTAAGTTACGGTACTTTACACATAATTTATTGTAATATTCAGCTTCACAGAAAACCACCATCGATTGCGTTTTCATGGTAAAAGAATTAGGAAAGAACTAAAATACACTTCATTGCAGAGTGATTTTATTCGCCAGAAATCGATCAGAACGCGTCTCCGGTGATCTAGA
Source organism: Hanleya hanleyi (assembly GCA_036873755.1). Lineage (NCBI taxonomy): Eukaryota > Metazoa > Mollusca > Polyplacophora > Lepidopleurida > Hanleyidae > Hanleya > Hanleya hanleyi. Next base: position 18,519 of record JAVTVY010001000.1, read on the forward strand.
CCCCAGGAGCTTCCGGGGCCTAGGCGGCCCCTGGACCCTCGCCTAAAGTCCTATGATAGTGGCCGTACCACTTTCAATTTGCTTCCGACGCCCCTGTAGTATAGTATAGTATAGTATAGTATAGTATAGTACAGTACAGTACCGTACAGTAAAGTATAGTATACAATCTAGTATAGTAAAGTATAGTAGTATTTCTTATCATTTTTAATTAAGATCAACATTATAAAATCAATCCAAAGTAACTTACCCCTTTCTTGTTAACAACAAAGAACCACTTTGGCACCCCACCCGAAGAATATATTCATTTCGAGTTCAATTCGATTTTATTCAAGTTTATATGGAACGGAGGAAACGATAGATTAAAAAGGAATATTTTAACACGGCATTACAAACATGGTGGACTGAGGATGGTTAACATAATCAACTATATACGATACTACATAGCTCAACAATCACCTGGACAAAACGTCTTCTTTTCGGGAATAGACAGTAAGCAAACTATAATAGGGAGCGAGTTGTTCGAAACATCCACTTTATGGAATGTTGAACCTGAGTATCGAGAATATTTCAAATCCCACTAACAAAGATGCATTTTTCGCCTGGAAACTGCGTGAAAAACTTACCACCAAATCTATAGCAGATATTCTATATATACAATCAACTTGTATAAAAACTAGTCAAAATGTGTAGTATATAAACCGCAAATCTCTTGGTATTCACGCGGAGGAGGTGGGCCGTAAACGGAGATTGATCTTGGTGTGGACCATGGAGTGTATCCAGAGAAGGAGTCTCGTGATGGTAAATTTATCTGTGACGTCATCAAATAGTAGAAAAAGCTCAGATACGGTCGCACTTGGGATTAAGCACATTCCTACACCCTTTTCCCCGCCTCTTGAATATCGCCTCAACTTATAAACTAGTCCAAAGAGGCAACTATTGACATGTGAACGTTAGAGATTGTCTGGGCCATGGCATGTATTCTTGAGAAGATGTCACGTGACTGTGGCGGCATCTGTGACGTTATCTTTAGTAGAGAAAACGCAGTTCGTGTTCCAGTGGGTGCAAATGTATGGGTTTGTACAGACGCGGCCTTAATGTGACAGGGCGGTGGTTGGGGGAGGAGGTGCAGATCGCAGTTGCCCAATCAAGCTTGAGCGGCGGGGGGCGCAACAGTAAGTTTTTACCCCACCCCACATTTCCAGCTCAGCGACACAATTTTCCTCAATTATGCGTTGTTTCTTTGTTCTGATGGTTTCTCTTCTTCTTTTTCTTCGCAGTCAACATCAGCGCAACTTTCAGCAAATGGATTCTCGGTATCATTTGGTAGATTCTATAACAGTATCTGAATCGTCTTCTAACCCATGCAACGTATTTGGTGCATTATTATATCATAGTGACTGAAAAACGTTCACCTTCGGAGCAAGTATCAGTGTAGTGAATGACTGATCGTCAACTTTGCACATCTTTCAGATTGATGAAGGCTCAGCTGACTTCAGAGTCTAATGACACGACCACAATCCTGACATTGGGACCGGTGTGCCCCATGGAGTAACCGTTGCTTGTGCAGTAAATTGTCGATGACGTTACTCCTGGTATTGACCATCACTTGCGTCAAAGGCTAAGGGTTAAGGTCGAGGTCATGTATTGTACACAGTTGTACATATTCAGACATGACCGAGTCATAATTAGTTTAAAGTGAACGTAAAGGCTGTGACAACACACACGTTATGTGGAAGAACTATATTAAAAGTATCAGTTGGCAGCAACAAATATTTTTTTTGATTTTTTCTCTTCCGAAAAAATAATTCCAAACACCGGAATAATTGACTGGTGCAACAATCGACTGGGGTCGGCCATGTTCGTCTATTAAGTAGCCTTGCGCCAATGAAAACGCTTCCTTGTAGCACGTGATATTTTCCTGTGACGTAGTATCACTTTGTTGTAGCTTTGCTGTAACACGAATTGTAATGGCGGAGGTGGAGGACTCGGTTGTTTCAAGCGTGTTTTGACTGTGTTGCGTGTCTCCAGCAAGTGTTTACCGAGCTGAAACTTGTCAGGGCGCAGTGATGGCAAGCAAAATACATCCGTCTCGGGTTCTCCTCTGCTACCGCTACAGTCGGATAAGTTATCATTACACAGATTCCCGTTAGGGAAGCCGGATCTTCTTGAACAGTGGCTGCACAACATCGGCAGACTGGACTGTACTCCAACCGAGAAATCTGTGCTGTTTTCGGTCTATTTTAAAGCCGAATGTTTTCAACCTGACCTCTACGGAAGGCTGATGTTGACGCCCAGCAGGAGAGCCAGGAGGCGAAGGAAATTAAAGAAGATGCAATCCCAACAGAATTGTCGCATCGTAGATCAAAGACACCGAGATCAACAACATCGATTCAGAAACGTCAGAGTGTGGAAGTTCTGAACTTTTAAGTGAGGTAAAAATAAATTTATTACCGTTTGGCGGGACAGAGACACTGCGAGATAGGCATATTATACGAAGTGTTGAAATCTGGGTCTTCGATAACATGTTTACATGCTTACTGCGCTTTCTAACTCCACGAAGTAGAGAGCTCCCAAGGTGATACGACGTCACTGCTCTGAGGTGAGATAGCCAACATGGCTGCTGCCGGGGAACAATAATACAACAGAGATAATTTCGTTCCTACTCGGTGCAAAAAAATCCCCAAAAATATTTGTTGCTGCTGTTTGATACTTTCATTGTAGTTCTTTCCCACAGAGTGCATGTTGCCTCAGCCTTTACGTTCACTTTAACAATTTACACTCACACTTTACTCAAGCGCTACGAACGGCCACTTCATGAGGGAGCGACAGCACCAACGTTTGATTCATGGCCGGTCACCACGACATAGGCTTCGCACTAAAGCGGATCCAAGGGAGGTCAGTCCCACTGAAGACGAGCCAAGGGAGGTCAATCCCACTGGAGAGAACACAAGGGAGGTTATGAGCGACCCGACAATACTCACAGTCAAAGAAGCCATAGATGCACAGTTGGATGCCGGCGATACGGTTCTGAGTCTTACCGGAGGTCAATGACTTGCAGGAAACTAGCCTATTTTATGTATACTATGATTTGTTTTTGAAGTTTGTGCTGATGCAGTTATATGAATTAGGTCTTTGCATTATGGACGCGGAAATTCTTTAATGGACGACAGATATATACTGAATGACGGACTAGACACTTATATATTATGCAGCTGACAACATATCGAGTCACGTGCAATTTCAAGAAGATCCGGTGGATGTCACCGGCGATCTCTTACCGGACCTAGTAAATAACATCTACGGTACCGTCGAAACCACTGGTCTACGATCCGACGTTGTTTCCACCACCATCGACCGCTGCTAGACATCTACATTTTCCTACTTATCACCGGCTAGTCAGCTACATGAAAACCATCTTTAACGACCAAGCCATGGCCTTCAAGTTAAATATCGCTTTGTGTACATCTGATGCCATAAGAATAGGGTCAACTGCTCTATTTCTATTCCAGTGCCAACAATCAATTGTTCGACCAGCCTCTCAACGTCATCACCTGGTGTTCATTGGAGACGGCACTTGCTCAACTGGGACCAAGGATGCCTTGTAATGGGTCCGCCAACAACGCCAAACCCCAAATGACAGGTGGAGATGGTGACTGATGCCACGTTTTCCTCGGATAAGCTGATCGACCTCCCCATCGACTGCCCATATTCACCGAAGATATGCACTGATGGATACCATAATATGGCGTATATGCTCTATATGTTTAGATGTTGATCGTTAAAGCCAGCACTGTAAGCACTTGTACCTAATCTTACGATGCTTGAAATAAAAAAGAAAACATGGTGTCTGACATTTCGTGTTTTATTCCTTGAATAAACATCATAATTAACATACCCAGGAAGGCGCCCTTACATTCCCCGTATTCACGCATAACCGACAGCAGTACTCATTCACACTACAGTCACATATATGTGCACGTCCTTACCTTCACACAGCTATAGGACTACAAAAATTCAGCATACTTAGCTGTACAGCTCTTACTAACATCTTCACGGATATTATTCACACATAGCCGTATAGGCCTATTCACATATAGGTGATTAAATAACAACCATACCTTATAGTACGAACCTGTACAGGCGTTATTCATACATAGCTGTATGATGCACACCTAGCCACTCAGTCCGTACTCGCACATACCACTATTGATATGTTATATAGCACCAACGCAGTGTTACAGAGAGTTGCTTTATTGTCAAAGAGTGATAACGTTGTGTTATGTAGTGTCAAACTGAAAGTAGTTAATGAAACGCATCGATGTAATGCATGGAGTCAGTCTACTATACAGAGCGTCAATGTACTGATACAGAATGCTTATGTATAGTCTCATAGAGCATAGATCTTTTTTATATAGCGTCAAGGCAGTGCACAGAACGTCAATGCGGTGTTATTGAGCGACAACTGGGTATCATATAGCATCAGCGTGATGTTGTGTGGCACCATTCCAGTTTCACAGAGCGTCATTTAGTGCTTCATAGCCTACTTAATACAGAGTATCAATATAGTGTATAGGGAGTTCGTTTGCCCACAGAGGACAGTGATCAGCCACCACCAAAAACCACAGCAAAAGTGCCCTTTTCTATACTACCCCAAGAGTGCGCATGTCCAAGCTTACAAATGTGTCGTAGTGCTAAATGGAGTCAGGAGTGGGATTCCAATCGACGCCCGCATGTGCAGCATTTAGAGCTGGTGCCATCGTAACAGAGCTGATCATAACGACCAAACATAGGCATATGTACAATACATTACAGTATGAGAAAGATCATGGCCGCCTGGGTCTACTGTTTTTCGAATGGGGGATTTCCGACGAAAAACGAGTGCGCGAACGTCCATGTTCTATAAATGGATATGGCTTACACATTGGAATGGCTCAGACCGTATTTGGCCTGGTTTAAACCAGCATGAGCCGTTTTTACTAAAACAGATAAAGCAAAGTTAGAGATCATCGTATTTTTAGTCCATTGTCAAAGAGGGTTTAGAGACGAATGTATGTGTAGTCCAGTGTTAAGGCGGGGTTAGGGAGGAACATATGGATAGTCCAGTGCCAAAGCGGGGTTAGGGAGGAATGTGTACTCCAGTGTCAAAGCGGGGTTAGGGATGCAAGTATGTGCACTCTAGTGTCAAAACGGGGTTAGAGAGGAACGTAATATGTAGCCCAATGCCAAGACGGTGTTACGGAAGAACGTATGTGTAGGTACAAGTATAACGACCATTTATTCATATGCACAATGCATCTAAGCAATTACGCGTTTCAATAAGCAAATCAGCTCGTGACCATTGGTAAATGGCAAAAGCAGATTATATGTGATTATCAATGACATTAAGTGACTTATGTGACCACTATAGTATGTGTAGTCAAGCGGGAAGGAACGTATGTGTAGTCCAAGTTCATGGCGAGGTTAGGGAGGAACGTATGTGCAGGTATAAGTATAAAGACAATTTACTCATTTGCACAATGAACCCAAGTATTTACACCTTCGAATAAGCAAATCAGCTCATGTCCATTGACAAAGTTTATAGGGACCATCAGTGACATTTTGTGACTTATGTGACCACTATAACAACCACACGTGCGTAATTGGAACACATGTGTAGCCCAGTGTATAGGCGGGGTTAGGGATCGATGAACGCATGTGTAGTCCAGTGTCGATGCGGGGATAGGGAGGAACGTTTGTGTAGTCCAGTGTCAAAACGAGGTGAGAGAGGAACGTATGTGTAGTCCAATGTCAAGGCGGGGTAAGGGAGGAACGTATGTGTAGTCCAGTGTCAAAGCTGGCTTAAGGAAGAACGTATGTGTAGTCCAGTGTTAAAGTTGGGTTAGGGATGAACATACGTGTTACCCAATGTCAAGGCTGGGCTAGGGAGGAACGTATGTGTAACTCAGTGTCAAAGCGAGGTTGGGAGAAATATACGTGTAGTCCAGTGTCAAAGCGGGATTAGGAATGAACTTCTGTGCAGTCCAGTCGGAGTTAAAGGGGAATGTATAGTCTTGTGTTGAAGTGGGATTAGAGAGGAATGCACATGTAGCCATGTAGGCTAGACTTGGTTCATTGTGACACGGCAGATGACCACTCTGATGAAAGATGGTCCTAATTGTACAGTTGGATGATGCTGTTTTAGGAAAGTGGATCTCCAATTGCCCATTTTGCCGTTGCATGCTGCATTACAAAGAAAAAGTAATATAAATTTGAGAAATGAAGATATTATAACGCGATTTATGTTCAGTGTGACGCTGCAAAGTGCCGCTGTGAGGAAAGACGTCTTCATTGTAGTGTTGGAAACAGTTGCGTTGAAGAAAAATGATGGTGAATTGTCCATTGTGCAGCTGCTTCTGCCGTAGAGACGAAAGGAATATTTGTGATAATAAATGAAGCCCTTAACACTGGGTTTCAATGTGACGATGGAAAGTGCCGCTCTGAAGAAATACAAGCTCTGGATTTGAACTGTTCTTTGTGCGAGGGCATTCTGTCGTGCAGGGAAAAAGTAAAATCTGTGCCCAAAAATTTAACCCTGGATTGGCTTTCATTGTGTCGTTGAAAACTGCTGCTTTAAAAGACAACTAGCCAGTTGCAAATTAAATCAATATGATGTAATTGATTTTTTGTTCAGCTGAACCTGTAAAGGTGCAACCTAATATTGTGCTGCTGTATTCTGTCGATGAAAGCAAAAGTCGTATTTCTAATGAGAAGCCCTAAATAGTCCAGTCAATATTTTCCATCGATTTTTGCCTTTTTCATAAAAGCATATAATTTGGTACACAGTAAGATGAAGCCATTATAAACATCTTTATATATGGAACCACCACGATCTGCCCCATGGGAAGATGTTGGGCAAGTTAGGCACACCTAGCTTGGCATTATTTATCAACAATACTGAGATACACTTGATTTTGGAAAGCAGAATAGTTGTACAATGCTTTAGTATTATTAGACAGTAGTATTTAATTAATTAATAAAAATTATTGATAACGATAATAAGCAAATTAGGCAAACATATTCACACAGATATTGTGAATTTTTCACAAGATTTTGACTTTTTTTTTCATAAAGCGCCAAAGCTCACACGGAATTAGACATGGCGTTGGGAGAGCAGTGAGATATGGCGTCACTCGGTTATAGTTTTATGTAGGCAGTAACAACCATTTTGCAAGATGGCTGCCATGAGGCACGAGTGTTCATGGTGTTTCATTATGTTGCTCTGAGTGTTTACCTAGGTTCGTCAGCTGACGTCTTGTCGGGATTTTCAACTCGGTTGATATACTGCCCATTATTTTATTTTCTCAGATTTTCACTCAAGTACGATTCTGTATGACAGAACTTGATTAAATAAGGCATTGAAATCAGTATAGCCCAATTCGGAAAGGGTTTTATCTCCCTTGTTTCACTAGGGGCGTATTGGTGCAGAGAACTTCCGGTAAGTATCAAAGGCGCTCACAATTATTTTCAGAAATTAAATATTTTATTTTTCTAAAAAATTATCTTTCTATTGTTCATGTTTACAGGATCTGTCGTTTCATGTAGAAAATATAAACTGAATAGTTTTCCAAACAAATACACTGGAATAGTTTCAAAATTATTCAAAATAATTGCGGGTGCAATTGAAATGAAGGTGACTACTTACCGCAAGCGGCTTTTCATACCTATACAGCTAAAGAGAGGCAGTTATTCAAGGGGAGATCAAACACTTTCTGGAAAGGGCTATAGTGCCGGTTCACGCAAATAAAACGCGAAGAATCGAACGAAATTTATCGAAAACGGGGACTTTTTTCAGATTTGCACTTCCCAAATATTTATTAAAAGGATGTTGCGCTGAATATGCTTATAGCTTGTCCAAGTGGATTGACTTTGTGGAGATAATCAGCGAAATGTTGTGGTAATAAATGTACTTATACGAGACGTCAAAATCCAGAAAATATTCATTTCTCTCTTTTAAGTTAATTTCTACGGCCATTCAAAGCTTATGAAGTACACGTTTCTGTGGGTCGTCATGCCCGCCAGTTTAGAAGTAATCAAACAATCAAGCGAGAGAGAGAGAGAGAGAGAGAGAGAGAGTGAGAGAGATTATCTGCTCTTATCTTTCTGAGTTTCTGGTTAATATTCGCGGATGGGGATAGATTGAATTAAACAATATTAGATGCTAAGATAAGCACTACCTCAAGCCCATTTCATTAAACATTTCAACAAAAATGGCTTTGTTTCCAATGGCAATATCTCATTTATGGCGCATGAAACCAGCTGGTGTCCATGTCCATTTGAATTCAGCAGGCTCTTGTCCATCTATATCTTATTTTAATTACTATGCAAATAAGTGAAATTCATTATAGAGATGAGTGGTTTCAACTTAGGGGACGTTTGAATGTTTTATAAGGCCACAAATAAATATAGACCTGAGGCGGTTAAATATCTGATTGCCAACATTACACCATGCACATATAAAAACATACGTTTGTCAACTTGAAAATTTATCGAGCGGGACCTTTCTAAACAAAAGGAAAAAGTTTCGCATATTCCAGCCTATGATCATGCAATTTCTTATCAGTGTCGACGTTTATGGGTTGTTTTTGTAATTGAAACATATATAAATAAATCAAGTATACATTATTCGCTGTAGAAATGTATTATTTTATATCAGAGTGAGTGAGTGAGTGAGTGAATAGAATTTAACGTCGCTTTCAACAATATTTCAGCTATATCACGACGAACCAACTAAGCACCACCCAGCCCAGTTGTGTTCCTGCTACTTCAAAGAAGAAATCTTCGAAGCAGCATGGAACCAGACACCCTCCATCCACCCTATAAAACACTAAGGACAGCGCACAAGACAGAGACAAGACGCTTACATGGTGCAATAAAGACAAGTTTTATATCAGATGTATGTCTCGGTTTATTAATAGTGAAGTAAAACTATGAATCACGTGGGTCGATACAAGATAAAGTGCTTATGTGCCAAGCTCAATAACCTCGCAAACTATTACTACAGAGTATAGTTAGCGTATGAAAATACCATGCAGGTCACTTGCGTAACGTTTCGTATTGTAACTAATCCGAGGCTCTAGGGATCGTTTAAGCACCTTGTATATTTTGTAAATTTCCATCGAGTAATGTAATGTAATGCATTATTTGTTTAACGGGGATTGTGTATAGAGGCCACAAGACACTCACCTCAAACATATATACAGAGGATATACAATACATATGTGCGTTACGTTGGTAAAGTTTCAAATTTTGAAACAGGTAAATACATGTAGACGGGTAAACATTAAAACATACAACATACATTCTGGAGACACACCAAACTCTCTCAACCTGCAGAGCAAAGCAGAGAAGAGAGATGGGTATCTTTCCCTCTGGGCCCTGTCAATGTGTGAATGCAGTTCTTGAACTATGGGGTCAGTGCCGCTACGTGCGAGAATTCTCGTCATTTCTTCTGCTTGTCTCAGCCTGAGGTGAATGTCGACTGGTGTGCAATGAGTCAGGACTTCCAGCCCAATGGGCTATTTTTAATTTATATATCTTTATTAATTTTCATAATTTATTGAAAATATATACGTAGACATCTACCATCCAATATCCCACAGGCCAGGCAACTGTGGTACGATTTCCACAATTAACCGAATGAGCATGCGACGACGACCATCATTTTTCGCAGCTGAAAGTGAGTTCATGCTAACAACATGCATTCTCATGGCATCAGATTGTATATACCCTATTGTCAGATCTGTTTACCGACGGTTTGGAGGTTACAAACTGTGACGTTGGGAGAATGACAACATGTGAAAATATTATATACACTTAACGTAGGCACGTGACAAGTGTAAATTATTGGGAACTAACGCGTTCCTCGTCAACATTTCGACAGCTACAAACAATCATACAAATTATAACATCGAGTTTGAATGACATGAAAATCGTGTTGTCTTGTCGGAATCATTAACACTTTTCTCCCACAATACGCTTTGATGATCTCAACAGTGACGATAATTCAAAGTCGAATAACATGTAGCATTCAACTAGACGTATGATTAATTTTTAGACGGATTATTTACGTGGAAATTTAATGTGGATCTGGTGTCCGTATTTGCACTACCGTAACGTCTTTGAATTATTGTCAGGTAAGCTACAGGAGACACGCTTCGAAGTATTCCACCATTCTATCGTATGCACTCTGTTGTCTCTCTTATGCTTAGGTGATGGGAGTTCATACTGGCTTTAGGTCATTCCATCTTATGAAATTTGTCTCTCTTTTCTTCAAGAGTTCACACCAGAAGTGTAGTTTGCCTTTTTTGTAATACAGATATTTCTATTTGACCATATGTTTCTATTTCCCAGATTCAAGATATACTCATAACTTTTGGACAGGTATATAACCGTTCATTCAAGACGGCACAGATGAGCTGCTATATGCAGTTTGTAAACTTGGGTCAAGAGGAGCAAGTTATATTATGTATTCAGAATATTATCTATGGTCATATATGGTAATAGTTTACTGGAGGCATAGACGCCTATCCCTGATGAAAAATTGTATTTTTACAAATTTTAAGATTCTTGCAAACTATTGGTTAGGTATGGAGCCACCTTCGGCATAATTATAATTTAGCATTTCTTTAGATCCGAAATGTCGATGTAATGAACATCATCTGATCAAGTTTATAACTAGTGCAACATTGTTATGGTGTGCAACATTGTGTAGTGTTCCGCAAAATCTTTGCTTTTACCGCACCGGTATCTCATTCATCAATTCAAGTATACATGTATTAATACACGAATTATCTTGGATAAACCACACACTTACGTTTTAATCAAAACAAGATACATGTAACTTACAACATACATGCATCATCATGTTCCTCAACATCAGGAATTACAACACATATAAGGGAAGTGGGAAGAGGTGCCGACATACTGACTGCGTCACATGACTTCACTATGGTAATCTACGAACAGTATAGCAGACACTTGAAAAGAAGGGTGATCCCACTCATCTAGCCATTATGAAAACCAAGGGACACTTGGAAGAGGGTATGGGGTTACACCCCCACACACACAGAGGCTCTGAGTTATCCGGTCGAAATACGATAACAGCTGTTCCAGAATATGTTAGCATTGCAGTCCCGGACTGACCGAAAACGTTCAGGGGTGTACCAGAGCAAACGAACAATGATTATAAACGAGAGCGAACATGGCTGACAAGGCGCCCAACAAGGGCGACTATTCAAATGGATGTTTTTCATTGGACAAGAGCGAAATGATGATGAAGACAATAAACATCATAATAAACATAACCAAGGCGGCTGTCTCAGCATGGGTATGGGATAATGAAATAGGTAAAACGCAATATGTGTTTTTGATGATCTCGCTTTCTCTCTTAATATGTATAGGTGTTTGAGATCTTACTCCCTTGCGTTAAGGCCGCACTACGTCAAGACGGGCGGTGGGGGCGTCAAGACGGGCGGCGGGGGCGTCAAGACGGGCGATGGGGGCGTCAAGACGGGCGGTGGGGGCGTTACCGCGTAACCCTTGCAACAGTTCCGTTCATACTCCATACTTGGGCCTTTTCAGATGCACAAAGACTCAGACATTTGCTCTCTACATGAAATATCTACCCACACTTGGAAAAAGCTTCCACATATACACCTCTATAGACTAGATCATGGGGGAGTAAGATTTGGATATAGCCGTTTCATATAACGTCAGTGTCTATAGCCTTGGATGTGGGATGAATTTCACAGGTTGTACACTTTTGCGATTATAAGACATTCTCGATTTGAAAATGGGATCTTTCAAGCAGTACAGCGATGTAGGAGGAGAGGCTACTGAGTGAAAAACCGCAGGTTCATTGTTTTATTTGCTAACTTGCCTGAAATGACAGAAAGGCTGTCATAACAACATATACCTTGGGCATATCTAGAACAATCCATTGGAACACGGCGCTTTGATTTGCGTTCAGCGACAAAGTTAAACAGTCGACATATGATCGCCTGACAAGCTGTCACCCCTACACAGTAATAGTATCCATCACACACTACGGCAGTTCCATACGCATGGACTATATTCACGCGAAACACAAACAAAAATCAACAACATAAACTCCCTAGCAGTGAAACCAGTGTAGATGAACAGATTTTCGGAGATATTTTATTAATGAATAATGAGGTTATTCAGTGATAGAAAAGCTTTGTATTTGGCGGACTATTTTCTACGCGGAGAGCGTGTTAATATTTCAATTGTGGGCAGGGCTTGTAGGCTGGACGAAGTCATTCAGGTGACACGCGCTGTTCGAAATTTGAACGATAGCTGCAAGAGGACATAAAGCATATTTCGACAAAGTATTTCCCACATCTTCCTAAAATTGCTATTAATTATATCAGAAGTTATTTCCTTGTTATGACAATCAACTACAGTTGAAGGCAGATGTATAAATTCAACAATACGTCATCCTAGATGTCATAATGAAAATTGTCATTCGGTGCATCAAAATAACCACATGATTTAGAATGTTACTGTTCACGAGGTTTGTTCTATGTTAAGTTCGCGCCCGCCGTGTTGGTCTCTGCAGTTGACCACAAAAGAGCACAAAAGGAAAATACAATTCAAACATGACACAAAGAGCGCATAATATCGTTTCGGCCAGCGTGACATTTGAGAACAGGGACAAAGCAAATAACTTCATGCCTTAGCCGTCTAACATTTCAACCTATTTAATTTGAGAGTGAAGTTTATAGAGGGTATATACCGTCTCCGAAAACACGAGGAAAATAACGAGAAACACATTCATCCGTCAGGTAAACCCAGAAAAAAAATGTATCCATCGCAGTGATAGCAGTGGCTAAAAATGAAACTAAATAGGCCGAGCTTCAATCACAGAAATTACAACACATATAAGGGAAGTGGGAAGAGGTGCCGACATACTGACTGCGTCACATGACTTCACAGAATAGTCTTCTGGTTAACCTATTCTAAAGCACATACCAAGAATCTAACGATTCGTGATATGTGTTGTATCTCAGGTATGCTTTTATTGTACCTGTTCATGGTTGGATATGTTTTATGTGCTATGATATGATTTTTTTATTGTCTGCTACAAATACGCCCAAATTGGGCAGGGTGCAAAACAATGGATCAACGTAACAACGAGTATATATATATATTTAATATAACTGCGATATTGTACTGCATATGCTGTAGCACCTAATGCTATGATAGGTACCGGTATTAATAGAACAGATTATAGAAGGAATGGATGATATGTATGCATCTAATACATATATGTAATGAATCCCTTGATACCGTAACTCAAGTTGTGTCAATAATACTTGAGGTTAATGAACATTCTTGTCGTGAGCCGCGAAGATTAATTTCCCGTAATTCGAAGCAGGAATGGATATAGGATGACACATCCTGGGCGATATCGTCAGAAGGATTCTCTTGTCCTCTCGGATCTTCTCGTATGAGTCTCTTCCTTTTCCATTTCGTCTAGCTCGGAGAAATTAAGTTCTCTGTTTTCAATTTGAGCCTTTTTGGTTTCAATATGAAGTGATTTTGACTTCGAATATTGAAGTGTGCTACTGAAAAGGATTCTCACATGATTTAAAGGTTCTGCAGTACCGTATCTTTATTCGTTTTCATGCGAAAGGAGTAGAAATTGCAATTCAAAACAGTAAATGCTAAAGAAGAGAAATAATTGAACCAACAAAATAAACTTTGAAAATCCCCCGAAACCTTACTCGAGCAAGTCGCTAATGGACCACCGTAGAATACTCCATATGGTTTATCAACCTTTTCTCAACCACGGTAGCTGAAAGCAGTGGATTATAATGGTCCACAAACATCATAACTAAAATCGAAAAATTACACGGAAAATGATTAATATCGTCTTTTACTTACCGGTCAATTGTGAACTGAACCCTCTTGTCGCAGCTATAACTGTGGAGACGTCGTACTGGTTGGCCTTTCTCAATCTGGGAATATCTCCAAGTGGGTGGCAATAAAATAGCTTTTGATCAGACCAATTCCAACCGTCAGTCTCTGGAGTGGTCTTCACAACGGAATTGCTTCTTATTGATTACCGGTGTCGTAAAGTTAACATGAATACCGATTTGCTCGACTCCGATCACATGTGTTTATATTAAGATTCGGGACGTGATGTACAGCCGATCCGTCTATACATGTAGAGGTATTGACAAGTTGTGGGTCAGTCAGACACTCGACAATCGTGCTAATTCATTCCCATACTCCATTCCGCCATCTCTGACCCTGCCACCGTTAAGTTAATATAGCCGTTGACAGCGCATCAATGCTAGAATTCCGTCCAGAGCTAGACGCTGCATATGGCTTGTCGGTGTATGTGTGTTGGAGGTGCGGGCGAGTTCGGCGGCAAAGGGCGTGGGGACGTGGGGACGTGGGGAGGGGGGGGGGGGGGGTTACGAGCGGACGTCAGAGTACCAAGCTTTTATATACTTTTGTCTTTTTTATAATATCACTACTACTCATATCTCAGTTTTGAGTGGCGTTGGTATATCTTAACGTTTTATGTACGGTATGAGTAGTATACAGTACCCGAATTGAACAAATTGCTCCACACTGCGCATGCGTGTGACGTCATTAACCTGGGAAAAAGGGTATGTGCGCATGCGTGATGTGGAGCAACGTGGAGCAGAGGTCAGTGAGTGCAAGATGTGGGAGGTGGGAAAAGATGGCCGCCATGTGGGAGGTGGGAAAAGATGGCCGCCATGTGGGAGGTGGGGAAAAGATGGCCGCCATGTGGGAGGTGGGAAAAGATGGCCGCCATGTGGGAGGTGGGAAAAGATGGCCGCCATGTGGGAGGTGGGAAAAGATGGCCGCCGTGGGTGGTGGGTGGAACGAAAAAAAAAGTTCCGGCAAAAAAAAAAAAAAATGTATTCATCCGCGGGGATGCGGTTTGGCCGTGGTTTTGGCGGTGATTCGGTCTCGGAAAAAAGCTTCCGCGGAGAAAAAGTAGTCCCTAGATAAAATGGTCCGATTGGGTCGAGTGAGGTATCAAAGTGAAGCTTAGGTGAAGGGGCATCTAATGGGCTGGGTGTGGGGTTGAAATATCGGCATTCTGCGCATGCGCGGTGACCGAAGGGTATGAAAATAGCCTTTTTGGAGCTAGGGGAGCCCCTAGTGTACCGATGGGGTCGAGTGAGGTATCGATGTGAAGCATTCGTGAAGGGGCATCTGATGGGCTGGGTGTGGGGTTGAAATATCGGCATTCTGCGCATGCGCGGTTACCGAAGGGTATGGAAATAGCGGTTTTGGAGCTAGGGGAGTCCCTAATGGGCCAATGGAGTCGTAGGAGGTATCAAAGTGAAGGTGAGGAAAAGGGCTATCTGATGGACTGGGCGTGGGGTTGAAATATCGGCATTCTACCATTGTATACAGGTGCCTTATACCATTGTATACAGGTGCCTTATACCATTGTATACAGGTGCCTTATACCATTGTATACAGCAGAAATTGTCTTTGTAACGTCTTATTGTGACATCATGGCATTATTGTTGTTTTGTGACACTGTGGAACTGTAAAAATTCCATGAATGGAAAAGAATGATAAAACCCATTAGTGCATAATATTGCTGAAATAATGCCAACAGAAAACTCAGAGTCAATTTAAATATTTATTTGTATTGAGCAAATTACAAGAATTTCGAAGAGAAAAGAGCCGAAATAATGTCTGTCTGTCCTGGAAATCAGCTGATCAGCAATAAATCGACATCTCCGTGACCTTCAAGGAGATTTTGACATTAGGTTTTACCCGCTTTTATCACAAATCATTATAAAGAAATTGTCACATCCGGTGAACTCCTGAAACCCACATCCTACCCTGCTAGTCTGGTGATAATAAAATTTAAAGATCACATGTCCAACACATACTCACATAATGAAAGCAAGAATCGAACTTGCGCACCCCTCGAGATGAAGGATACCGTCCATGTTTCATTTTTTGAGGTGTACTGAAATGCTCTCTCTAATTTATGCCCGGTATCTATTTTCACATCTAGGTTGAAGATTTATATCGACACTGCTACACACTTTTCGACATGTGTTTTCACTTTCGATGAAAGCACAAAACAGTCTAAAAAATTCACCTACGCTAATATTTTCTGGTGTTTTGTAGAATATAGATTCGCGTTCATTTCTATTTCGTCAAGAAAAAATGTTTTGTAGAATATAGATTCGCGTTCATTTCTATTTCGTCAAGAAAAAATTTTCATCTCGAAAATTGGCAGATTGAAATGTTCTCTCTCTCTCTCTCTCTCTCTCTCTCTCTCTCTCTCTCATTTTATGACATGCAAGTATAGTACTAAAGTGTAGCTTACCTGATAAAAGAAGTTTAGTCCAGATGTATACCTATATCCCATACTCCCGGACGTTTGATGCATATCTGGGGGCTGTTTTTTTCCTAGGTGGGATATAACACACCATGCATTTGTATGCTAATCGAAATTCACAGATATTTCCACCTTTACGCACTAAACTATGAAGCTAATGATTTTGGTCAGCGGCACATAGATGTTCCCTGGTTTGGTGTCCACATCCCAGCGGTTTTCTGTTTTCTTGGCTTGTCACGCATTTTTTTCGAAATTCACAGATATTTCCATCGACATATCAGCTGAGCTAACGGCCTCAATTGCCTGTTAGCTCTCTTGTTGCTCACGGTGAGCAAACGTTTCAAGAAATTGATTTCAGTTCCCGCATAACGTCTCCTTCAAGTCCATTTTGAAGAGTCGAGCGTATGAATCGAGTCAAAATAACATGCAATTCATTTGCCTGTCCGGTAAAACTGGTGAGTTGTTGGTTTGCGTTCAGTTTCAAGAAATTGATTTCAGTTCCCGCATAACGTCTCCTTCAAGTCCATTTTGAAGAGTCGAGCGTATGAATCGAGTCAAAATAACATGCAATTCATTTGCCTGTCCGATAAAACTGGTGAGTTGTTGGTTTGCGTTCGCCGCACACACACACACACTGAGGATTTGGCCTCGCGAGACGAAATTAGTTTAACAAAAGTTTCAAGAAATTGATTTCAGTTCCCGCATAACGTCTTCTTCAAGTCCATTTTGAAGAGTCGAGCGTATGAATCGAGTCAAAATAACATGCAATTCATTTGCCTGTCCGGTAAAACTGGTGAGTTGTTGGCTTGCGTTCGCCGCACACACACTGAGGATTTGGCCTCGCGAGACGAAAATAGTTTAATATTTTTTTCTCCCGCCTCGCGGTTCAGCCAATGAACTATTAGAAAAGCATATGTGTTTGCATATTAATAAAACCACGGGCGCCTAAAAAATGAACACATTTCATTACACTGTAGCGAATTGTTGCCATTGCACGTGTCAGTCAGTACGTTTTCATATCCACCTCAAATTGACACGGAGAATTTCATTGCCAGTAAAATTGTAAGTTCATTGCGGAAAGAATTGATATTGCATAAATTCCTGCGGGGAATAGGAAGTACACATATATAAAGAATATTGTCTTCACGTAAAAGTTTGTACATTTCAAAAAAAAATTTTCAAAACAAAACAAAAAAAATGTGAAGTAAAACCCGTCCTTCGGATGGGAAATCTTCATACGTCAAGTCAACAAAATTTTATTTTTCAGGTAGTGGGTCGAGTGAGGTATCATATTGAAGCTGACGTGAAATGCTTCACAATGA
>JAVTVY010001001.1:0-33268 GCA_036873755.1 Hanleya hanleyi
AGAGACGGACAAAGCGATCGCTATATGCCCCCTCTAGTTAGAGGGGGTATATTAACAAAGAGCGGAGCAGTATGACATGGGACGAACAACTTTGCAATCCTCCATATATAACATGGTCACGAAACATTCTGACTGTGATCTGAATCGTATATATTAATTGTTTATATATCAAAATGCCGGTTGGTTCAGCGCGATCACACAATTAGTACTTTAATAGATAATTGTATTATCAGCAAACTGTCTGGGATTAGGTTAATCGGAAACGTTAAATGTGTTTAACTTGTTAAGACGCTGTAGTGAGACTAGAGATAATTTGAATGACGGATAAATTTTGCAGTAGATCGTCAAACTCACGAGGAGTGACAATATTATTAAGTATCTCACTTTGAATACGAGATTGTGAAAATGATGTCAGATGACGAGAAGGTTAAATATATGATAATGGAAGTTGATTTACGAAAGCAAAGGTGTTCACTAGTGAACATATATGTTCACTAGTGAACATATATGGAACAAATACGGATATCCCTGATTTATACAAGCAAATCATATATATTTCAAATGATTTTGAATGCAAGAAAAATATTTTCTGTGACGGTTGGAATCTTGTGATAGATGAAATTCAGCATTTTAAATATAGACATATCACGGAATTAGAGCTGTTTGCTACATGCAGATCTTTAGATTTTTTCTCGCTTCTCGACCTTTGTTAGTAATTCGGTGATACATCCAAGCTACAGAACTGATCATTCATATGCAGATTTGAGCATGAGAATATCGGACCATTAAGAGAATTGAATAATTCACTATTCAAGAATAAGGAATATATTATAACAGTTAAGGGAGGTGAAGATATATTTACATGGCCCATAATTAAGATCTAATAAAAAAAATGACCATGAATGAGTTAAACTATCAATTAAAGGGAAACTCAAATGAAAAATTAAAACAGCTGGGGAAGAGATATGTTTTTGTCATATTTGAAAAAACCGATTTCATCAAAATATTCCTATTGACTGCTGAGGTGTTGTACTTTTTCTCTGGCACAAATGTGGTATGTAAACTAGAGGCCGTGTGGTCATGTCATTCAATATGTCCACATGAACAGTCACAATAAAAGCGTGAGTGGGATACAAATCACAAGTATCATTTGCAGTCAGTATATTTGTCTGTGGGGTCATATGACTTCTTGGAAGTACTCCGGCATCGTTTACGACCACATTTTTAATGTTGCGTTTAATTGTTGCCTGGATTAAGATTTTATAGTGATTGTAGCTTTGTGACTTATAAACATGGTGGTGAATACAATCATTCGAACTTGCATTCAATAAATACTCTATCGCCGTTTTTCACTAAATGGAGGTCATATAGTTCATCATTTCCTGCGAGATGACTTGCTACATCATCACTCTGATATATTTGTATCTAACACCGCTCTAGTCGGTGCTAGGGGCCTTCTTGTCATTTCATTCAATATGTTCACATGTTAAAAAAAGCGCGGCTGGGATACAAATCATTGCAAAGATCACTCTTGGTTCTTGTGATGTTTTTAGAAATGTGCCGTCAGTATATTTGTTTGTGGGGTCATATGACTTCTTATCAGTACTCCGTCATCGTTTTCCACCACGCTTTTAATGTTACGTTTAATTGATGTGTCGCGTAGTGAACTATAATTAGATAGACAAACTTTTCTGAGATTCTGAATTTCATTAACATTGAGATTATAGTTTATTGGATATATTGGATACCACTGTTATCACTTACCAATACTTTCAGAAATTTGGTTAAAATAGCAACTGGTAACCGAGTGCTTTGTCTCAAAACTTAAATGGTTAAAGTGATTTTTTTAATGAATATGAATAGCATAAACCATTACTATTGAATATTCAGTAATTAAGATTTTATAGCCTGCAATCATTCAAAATAAAATTCTTAGTAGTTGGTTGCAATCGTAACCCTAATTGGATGTTTAAAAAAAGCCATACAGTTTGTATAACGCTATAATAATCAGCGTGTGTTCGTGAATATCAGATTTAAGCTTCAAACTCAGTTTGCATAACGCTATAATAATCAGCGTAATCTCATTTAGATAAAGTCCTTGACAGATTTAAGATTCAAACTCCAATGTCTCAGCAACCTTTTGGAGTATTTACATGCAGTAAATTGCATCTTACTAAAAAATGTGAGTATTTTCTTCTCCTAAAAGTGGACGTTTCTCTTTAATGATCAAGCATTTTTATCGTCAAGTATTACTAATGTATTTGAGAGACATAACATCACAAATCTCTTTATGAACTTGATATTGAATCAAAAATATGTGACCTCGAGGATAAATTAGTTGTACATCCCTTTATTAGAAAAATATTCGAAGAATTAAAAGTAAAGAAATCCGATTTGGAAGAAGATACGCAAAGATAAGATTGAAGGTTTAAAAATCCAGGGTAAAAGCACAATGTTATGAACATAGAGAAAAATCATCAGCTTATTTTTTTTAAGATTTGGAAAAAATAAATAAACGAAACGATACAAGAACTTCATAATGAGAAAAATTTATAACCGATCAAAAAGAAATATTGGAATGCCAAAAAATGTGAAGAAAAGATATATTCGAAGCACGAAAATGAAAAAACAAGAAGTATTACTAATGTATTTGAGAGACATAACATCACAAATCTATGAACTTGATATTGAATCAAAAATATGTGACCTCGAGGATAAATTAGTTGTACATCCCTTTATTAGAAAAATATTCGAAGAATTAAAAGTAAAGAAATCCGATTTGGAAGAAATACGCAAAGATAAGATTGAAGGTTTAAAAATCCGGGTAAAAGCACAATGTTATGAACATAGAGAAAAATCATCAGCTTATTTTTTTTTAATTTGGAAAAAATAAATAAACGAAACGATACAAGAACTTCATAATGAGAAAAATTTATAACCGATCAAAAAGAAATATTGGAATGCCAAAAAATTTAAGAAAAGATATATTCGAAGCACGAAAATGAAAAAACAACAAAATAATTTACAATTTTTTTAGGAAATAAAGATGAATAAATATCAGAAAGCGACAAAACCACCTCGCAGGGGACATTAAATATTCAGCCCTCTCACATGCACTGTAGAGGATGAAACAATAAAAATCCGGGAGTAGACGGATTTATGACAGAATTTTATTTTGGTTATATATTTAGGTCAATAAATTAGGTCTATAGAAATTGTCCACAACACAGCGACAAGGGATCATCACATGCCCCCATAAACCAATCAAATATAGGTTTTTGTTAACAAAAAAAAAAAAAAAATGGCGCCCAATTTACCTTGTATACGTTGTATGTAAAAGAGATTCTGCCTGTATTTCAGAAAGACTGCAAGGAATTCCTCAAGTCATTATTTTTCAAAAATATCCAGTTGTTATACGGCATTATTCACAAATCACAAACCCAAAACGCAGTTGGGTTAATCCTTTAATCGACTTTGAAAATCATTTGATGCAGTGTCGTGGCCTTTTATAAACAAAGTATTAAGTTTCGTTTTAATTTTGGAACCGGGATTGAGCTGTTTTATATCGACGCACAATGATCATGTTTCGTCGTTTTGTAATTTAGCAAGAGGATGTCGCCAGGGAGACCCACTTCCACCACATGTTTTTCTCCTCTGTGCGAAAATACTACGAATGATGATGAGGAATTATACAAAAATAAAAGGTATTATTATTTTCGAATGTTAAAATCGTATTTTACAATAGGTTACAGACGATATAAGCTTATTTTTGGATGGATCCAAAGTGCTTCCAATATTCCCAAACGAGCATCACGCCTTTTAGCATATATAATTCCGCTTAACCCCGGGCTAGGGACCGTATAATAACTATGTGAAATACATCTCCGTAGTGTATATATGAACATTCGCAGTCAAAGTGTGACTGAGATACTCATCTAGTAGATTAATATGTTCAGTAGAACATTCTATTTAGTCACACCTGAAATACTAATTAATGGCCGCCCTGTTCAAAATGTAAATACTGTTAAACTACTAGGACTGAATGTGGATAGTGCTCACATTGTGAAACATTGTCAAAAAAGCTTTCATCCCTTATTGGACTTTTATTTAGAAATAGACATCTCTTATCTGTGAAAGCCAAATCCCTATTTTACACAGCATATATTAATATTCAGCCTCACATTGACTATTGTTCTACAATTTGGGTGAATGCCCCTGAATGGTACCGGGAAAGAATTCATAGACTCCAAAAACGAGCAGCCCGAATCATACTCAATGCTGACCCTCTAACACCATCAGCATCTCTTTTCAAACAACTAAATTGGATGACAATATATGAAAGAATATTTCTACAAAAAGTACTTCTAATTTACAAGAGCTTCAATTCTGATCAAAAATTCTTCCAGAAATGAGCTGATGGTACTAACCGAACCTTACGATCAACCTGTACTGAAAATCTATACACACCACATTGCAGAACTGAGTACTTCAAGAGAAGATTTAGCTATTCAGGAGCAGTACTCTGGAATAGTCTTCCACACAATATACGCAAAGCGGAGTCTGTAAATTATTTCAAGAGACATGTACATAATTTTGTAATTAGCAGAGCCTAATGTGCTAGCTTACTGTGCCACAAATTGCCTGTTTTACTGTTTTATATCTGTAGTTCTTTCGTTACAAATATATAGAAGTGTGCGTGTGCGTGTGTGAGTGCATGTGGGTTATATGTTTGATAATATATAACTTTTGTGTTTATCTAGAGGGCCTCAAGGGAGAACAGTCTTCTGACTTATTGTGTAACCGTAGGAAAATAAAGAATTTATTTTTATTATTATTATGATGATGTTTTTTACACGAAAATGACCAGTAGAGCAGTGTACGATAGGCGCCATGAGAACAAGTTGATACATGTTAATATATTTATTTTATAGCGAATAAAAAAACAGTATATGTGATCTTATGCTCCAGCCTTCTACTTGCAGAGAAAGATAAATTTTGATCACCTATCATCTAGTAAGTATCTGCACCTATTTAATTGACGACAGTACGGCGACACCTATGTTTCCGTTATCTGGAAACGAAAATAAGTTCGCATAACGAATCACGGGAAACAATAGCCGTGAGCTCACTTACCCCACTAAGTGATTACAAAATTATGGATACATTCACATATCTTCCTTGGTCACCATTGTCTGCGATCTAGAGTCATAAGTGCTTACTTTGTCATCACATCTGCTATTTACGTAAGACTATAAGAGAGTATGCCCATGAAAGAGATACACATTGAAAATTCAACTTACCAAACTGTTGAGCGAACTTTGAAGTCCGGAGCACACGAGATAGTTATAGCAGGATATCTTCTGTCACTGGTTCCATGTAGTAGTGTTAGACAAAGAACGGACACTTCTGTCCACATGCTCCTCCGAAGAAGCTGTCGACATTTGATAGTGAAAGTTAAAACACTCCAAATCTAATAATAGTAACATACAGGAAGCCAAATATACGTAATGCTCACGGTCATAAGACACCATTTATCCCGCCATACGATATCCAGTACGTTTATCTGATATACTTGGCTATTATATGCAGTTCTCCAAGTACCATTGTATGGCCGGTATACTCGTAATAAAATGTACTGGCTTGTGAAATATATATAGAAAAGAACATAGAACGAAGTCCAATTTTGATATGCATAAAGAATAATTCAAGAAACACAAGATGTTTTCCTACAAGAGAGAAGCTGTCAGCAGTTTTCAGCCACAGGGGCTCGTTACCGTTATTAATTGGTTAATTAGGTTGATTACAGGAAAAATTATTCCCTACCTCGACCCCCTGTAATCAGCCTAATTAATCAATTAACAGCGGTAACGAGCCCCTGTGTTTTCAGCGATGACAGCAATACATCATGATGTTTTTTACATAAAATCTGTTATCATTGTCCAGTAACACAGCATAGAATGGATGCCACCAAAGCAAACGGTTACTTGTATGACATGAAAATGTCAATATATTTAGTTTATAGCTGATTTATATTACGACGTGGATACAGGGGCCCTTAAGCCGTACGACGTCGGGCATTACAAGATAGTTTTTTCTGGGCATTCTTGCGTTTACCGTGGTTACCCCATGTTGAGGCGTTTACTCCATCAAATGTCCTCGATGCTCATCCATTAACATCAGATGAGATATTTGTTTGAGTTGATCTGTCATCACAGGTCCTGAGCTAGCGTATCTACTTCCACTTAAGCCGGAGCTAGGGGCCGTGTGGATACTTTAGTCTACACATGAACTCCCCCATTAAAAGCGCGGCTGAGGCTACGTCGGAGAATCCACAGTCATATGGTTGATTTTTAGTCGCCAGACGTAAATTTTCCCATCTCTGGCTTATCGCTCCAATTAACAATCTATATGACCTTATGCTAAAGGTTGTTCAGGAAAACGGATTTCATCATCTATTATTTAGCAATCATTATACAAATATCGTCACCTATTTAAACAACTTTGTCGCGGTTTCCGATAACAAAAAAAACCCCGACAACAAGAAGTAAGCGTTAACTTGCTTTTACCCAGAACAGATACAGCTGTGTGATTATTGAAGAGATACCGGGTTTAGTGGTGATAAGTTTCATCGTATTCCCTATACGGGTTGGTAATGAATTCTTGTAAGCTTGACGTCACTGACTAAAACGAGATGACATATACATTTTATTGTCTGTGTATTTGATGGAGCATATTGATTTTCCTTTAGCGGATAATTTCCTTGATAGTGAAAGTTAAACTAACCCAGATGTAATAATAGTTACACGCAGGAAGCTAAATAAACCTACTACACATGGGACATTAGCAAGTTCCTCATGGATCATTACTGTGAAATATACCAAATAAGATTGGTTATTATGCTTCACAGTAAAAGACTTTCGCTCTATATACTCGAAGCGTTTATCCCGCCATGCGATACCAGTGCCTTTATGTTATATATTTGGCTATACAGTTCTCCAAGTAGCTTTTGTATGACCGGTATACTCGTAGAAAATTTAATAGCTTGTGAAATATATATATATTATGAAAAGAAAAGAACATTGGACAAACTCCACTTTTGTGTCGCAGCTAACTGGTTCACTGTATACCATATATAGGATTAATGCTGGAATCATGGAATCTCGTCTGACAGATAGGTCGTAATATATTCATGTATTTCGTACAGTGATCTTATTTCTTATTTCAAATAGGCTAAACATGACTCCAAGTTGATAAACTACATAGTCACGGTATGTTGGTTCTCAACTTTCTGTCGTTCCAATAATACAATTGCCAAATGTGCATAAAAGAATAATTCAAGGAACACAATATGTTTTCCTAAAAGGGAGAAGCTGTCAGAAGTTTTCAATGATGACCGCAAGACATCGTCGTTTTCTTTACATGAAATCCTTATGACAGATCAGTAACGTAGCGTAGAATAGATGCCATCAAAGCAAACGGTTACTTGTATGACCTTATGCTAAATTTTGCACAGGAATACGAATTTCATCAGCCGTCATTTAGCAATCATTACACAAATATCGTCACATATTTAAACAACGATGTAGCGGTTTCCGGTGACTGGAAACGAAAATAAGTTTGCAAAACGGATCACAGGAAGAGCAGTCACATATCTGTTTTATCGTATTCCATATGCGGGGTGTCGTTGAATTCTCGTAAGATTGACGTCACACATTACCCGAGATGCCATAAACATTTTATCGTCTGTTTATTCGATGGAGCATATTGACGTTGCTTTAGAACAAAATTTCATTTTCAACACAACTGGCAGAATCCTTCTGTATTTATCGTAAATGAGGGCATAAAAAAACAAGCCTATATTTATGTATACTTTTGTCTTTTTGAATTTGGTGCTAATACTGTTACATGAGCAGTGTGACTAACGTCACAGGACCTACGAAGTACAGTAGACATTAGGACTCGATCGTATTTTCATTGAGATATGATGTGACCCTCCCCTACGGTACGTTTCATCATAATATGGTACATGTACAACCTTCCATAACAGCCACAGGTTCTCTTCATAACATGCCTTTTGTGAGATTGAGCAAGATTATATTCTGGGTATTTATATATTTACATCGATGTGTTCGTGCCACAAAAAATGAAAGTATATTGGTGAATGTTCTGGTCATTTAGTGATTCGGCCCTGGTACAAATAAATAACGATCGCCGATTTAATTTTACAATTTGTTAATTAAAGGAAACAGATTGAATAATATAGGTTCAGTAGATTTCAAGCTTCACGTGTGAAAATACATTTACATCTGTTTAATGGTTTTCAGTGCCCTTGTACAGGATCAAAACAACTTTTTGAATCACATTATTTTCCCAACAATACAACAGATTTTTATTTATAGTACTATAGTAGAAAGGTAGCATTTATGTAGTTTACGGTAATTCAACTCCAGACCAACACCTTCTATGCACAAGATTCTATGTCATTCTCCTGAGCATAACCGGTACAAAGAGGAATAAATAGCGTCTCTACATCACGTTGTCATCTAGATATATGAGACAACACATTTTGGGCATCGGCAATCTGATGAATGTACTATTCCGGTCTTCTTGTTTCACATTATATTCTATGGCGGTTGATCGGTGATTTTCTTCATTGATAAACGTTAAACCACCTCAGCTTCGTTATGGAAACAGCGCTGATTGTTTGATATGGGCAGCCATTTATGTCAAAATTAGCAATTACAAAACCTAAAGCCAAACTCAGAAAAGACAGCATATCTTACAATGTCCACTGTAATCTTAAACGCATTTTATATTCCTGCAAATAAAAAAACCTTAACTTTGAACGTATACTCAAACCGAAAACAAACGGTACGATGTTCGAATACAAACTCAGAATGAAAAGCCTAGTTCTGGACGAATAGCCAGTCCGACACAGAGTGTGACCTATTTGAAAAGGAAGAGTATAACTCAGAACGAACGAGCTGTTTCACAACGAACAACGTTCCTTCGGAAATTATTTCCGGAAATAATCGGGTCATTCCGAATGGTAGAAAGATATATGACGTGAAACTGGGCCGCTATTTCGACTTCCGCTATTTCAGGTCGTGACCTCAAAATGAATGTGGTTATTTTTTGCCCCTAGGTTAAAGGTACCAAAAGTTTTGAACTTCAGATATCAGACAAAAATGTTTACATGGACTTGCCATTCTCATCTTGTGAGACTCCTTACTATGAGTCGCTCATGCAAACGACAGCCACCCCCTCAAAATGTGGGGGAGAAGCAGATAGAGGCGCTCGAGTGGTCTCCCGTCTGCCGAGCGCCTCCTCGATTATAAAGTACGTTCTGAAAGAGGTCGTTCGTTCTCTGATACGTTGTACGTGCTGAAATATACTGTTTGTTCTGAGTTCGCTTGTATTATCGTTTGGAGAGAGATGAAATATGCGTTTAAAGTTTGGATCCTTGTTTACAAAAAGATGACATAAGCGTTTATACTGACGCTTTATATCGTTAGATACGTTTTCTGTTGTGAGTTAAGCTGTACAACCCGAGCTGGTAATTTTGACATACATGGCCGCCCATAGTTTGAGGGTATATGCAGTACTTAAGATTAACCTCAGGGCCATGTGCAATGGGACAGGGTATTTTTAGCTGTGGATAATTTGACCTGAATTTGAAGGCTCCAGCCTGGTGTGGCCAATGTGAAATAGGATACAGTTTACATACACAATGTATATCTAATATACTGAAGTGTTAATTATCAATCTAATTATAATCGGAATTATTTCAGATGAGAACTTGATGGTAACAATGCCCTAATGCACGTTCATGCCAAAAATCAAGGTTCTAATGTTAACGGTTCTCCTTATTTTGCCGACGAAAGGATTCGGATGGACTCACTCATACCGGACAATTTGCGATCTGTAGCCTACTTCGTAGGAATATGGAAATGGAATAGGTCTTTGGATTATGGACGCGGATATTCTCTAATGGACGACGGCTGGATTATGAATGACGGACTAGACGCTTGTAATGTAAATGAAACCGAATAGGTCCACGTTCGGTATAAGTGTTCGAAGAATAATATTGAATTGCTGAGCGGATTGAATTCCCGATGACAAATTAAAGTCATTCTGCAAAAAAAGAAAATCTCAAGTACTGGGTTATGGGTTATTACAAAACTTTGGCTATGCCTCATCCATGGAGCAAAGACGAATCCTACTTTATGTTGAGGTCAAAAGGTGAAAGGTACAGTTGAATTAGGTCAGAAAAGCTGCACAAAATGGAAAATCTCCCTTTCCAATTGGTTGAAATTTTCCACGGGGCAAAGAAAACCCCTATTTATTTTAAAATCAAAAGGTCAAAGGTCAGTTCATGGCAAAAAGAAGTATCAGATTTGAGGTATGTCTGTCCGTCAGTCTTTCTGTCTGTCTGTACAGTTTTATTGTCTGTGCCATATCTCTTGTCCTATCCTTTGGATTGGTACTAATGTTTGGGTGCCCCTTACACATAGGACACATTAGAACCCTATTAATTGTGAGGTCAAAAGTTCAAAATCTCAATTGTGAGGTCAAAAGTTCAGAATCACAGTCACTTAGTCCGACAGAAAATGATTTTGTTCATGCTATAATACAGGCATCACCATCAAATTAAAAAAAAAAACAATCATAGTATACATAAAAAGGCTAGTTCCCTGCAAGAGAGAAACGGTCATCCGTTATCAATGATACCGACAAGATATCGTGGTGTTCCAAATTTCAAATCCGTATCGTTCATCAGTGTTCTTAATCCATATGATGATAGTTGTAAAATCGTTATTTAGAGAATGATGTATCTCAGTCACGCTTTGATTGTGTTGGATCATATGAACATCATGCGGTTCTTGAAATACATGGGTTGATACGGCCATAGCTGCGGTTTAGCGGAAGTACTTACAAACCACAATTAGACATAATATCCTGTATGATTGCTTTGTCATTACATCTGTTTTATACACGTTCAACTCACTAAAATGCTGAGTGAGCTCTTAATACCGATTGAATAATAGTAACATCCAGGAAGCTAAATTAACCTAATACGCACAAGCATGAGTACGTTCATCATACATCAGTACAGTCAATTATACAAATTGTGATTGTGCATATATCATATTTCACAGTAATACATCTCCTCTCTTTATACTCGTAGCGTTTATCCCGTCATACGATATCAGTGTATAACATAGGCGATACTGATGATATCTTATTCAGTTAGCAATAGTTTCACAGAGAGATTTCTTTAACAAGTACAGTCATGATAAATCGATACCTATATTAAAAGGAAACTGGAGTCAAAATATAAACTGTTGGTATTACATAATTACAAGAATATATGACAACTCCATTGCTTTGTTGTAGCTGACTAGTTTCACTGTCTGATGACGATTTTCAAACATTTATAGGATTCATGTAGGGTTTTCGGCCTAGGGGCTGAAACTCCCCTTCCCAGTCGAGCTCTATCAGAAAATGATCCCATGAGGTTATATATTAAAAGCACCATGTTGATTCCATCAGCTGATCGAAGACAGCGAAATTGGCGGAGCGATGAGATCGGACAATTTATTACATATTAGTGTCATTTTACGACATATCTGACACAGACATACTCCATGTGCTAGAAGAATTCGAATGAGGGCCATACTTCTTTGAGTTAGGATGATATACCTTCGCCGGCTTCGGTATCTGGGGTACGGTGTTTGACTCCCAGCCAGCATAGGCCTCCAGTCGCAGTTCACCGGCGGCGGATACTCTGATACACGGCGTTTTCCCTTTTTCAAAAGGAAACTAACTGGAAAACCGAGATGTTGGTGCGCAATAAATATACAACAAAACAAACAAAACGGGATGTATTGTACAGCTATTTCACCGTAAGTCACAGCAAAAATCACAAACTGTAAATTTCTGAATTGATATTTCGCTACAGAACGGTCGCTGGCTTGTTGTGGTGAGCTGAAGAGTTTGTGAGGGCGATGATATAGTTCGAAAAAATATGGCACATGGATTTTGTTGAGGAAACTAGACCTTTATTTTGTCGTGAATAAACATATCACATAAGCAAACTGATTATTCCATCTTAAATCTTGTTTTTTTTTCTTCTTTTAGCTAAGGAACTATTTTATGCGTATGTACCACCGTTTAAATAAGCGACGTGGCTTACGGACGTGTTTGACCTAATTATTTTATTCACAAACTTCTCTACTTTGATGATGAAAAAAAGGCTATAAAACTTGTCACGTGGTATTATTGGAATAGAATGGGGATAACCCTGTTGTATTTGATGAGTTGGGACCGTTAATGCTTGGTTTTACGGTCGCAAATATCCGTTTTACGGACGCAAAATCCGGTAAAACTCAATTTGCGACCGTAAAACCAAGCATTAACGGTCACAAATCATCAAATACAACAGGGTTATCCCCATTCTATTCCAATAATATCACGTGACAAAGATCGTATGTGCGAGGCGAACAACACAGCGATGAGAGTTAAATCTACACCGGCGCAGGATATCATCCAGGTCAGTACAGTCCATCAATTCTTACACAATCATCAGAAACTCAAACTATCGAACATGCGGAGACACAAACGGACAGCAAATATCGAGATGGATCATCTCAGAGTGTGACACCTTTTCAACCTGTTGACATATCGTCTGTCTCAAAAACTGATCAAACTGATCATCCAGTTAGTGAACATTCACCTATAACAGACGTCACCCCTATCCGACAGGGGTATATAAAGGAAAGAACTGACTCAGAAGGGAAGAAAGAATATTACGGCGTTCCTACGATCCGATCAACTGAGAAAATCATTCGACGCAGGATAAAAAATGGCTGTGAACAATTTCAAGTTCAGTGGCAAGGTTTGGGACCCCAAGCCAAGCAATGGATTGCAAAAGAGAAATTAGATGCCGCAGGGAAAGCATATTTGGCAGCCCATGAAAATGACATTCCTAGACAAAGCCCATTTGTGAAAACTGAGCAACCTTTATGTAATGTCATTTCGCAAGACGACATTCGCCGACGTGCGGAACAACAACACATCGATCATATGCAACAACATCGTGAGCGAATGCAATTTCAACATCAAGGCTATTGGCGATAACTTATGCGTATTCTTCTTAATTTTCATGTAGATACTTCATTATGTATGCGTTTCCCATCGTATGTTATGTCTGTCAGCTTCTTAATAGTGCTAGTGAGAGATCCTACATATCTTAAACCTGAATTATATATTTTAGGTTATTTCCTATTTTAAATAAGGTCTTGGAGTTGCGCCGGAAAATCAACTACTAACATATAACTGGCGGGAATAAAACCCCAGGGGGTTTGTTCTATCCCAAAAGAAAATAATATGGTATTATAAAACCATCACTGAAGATTTAATATATTGTAATTCATCTCGTGCTAGAAAAACGTCCGTGTAGGTAATAAATTTTCTGAACCAGTGAATAACAAAAAAACTACCCATGGACGGCCCTGCTTACAGAATGTGAAACTCAGCCCAGTACGAGATGTTTTTTTCAATTGCGACTTATATAGAGAAATAGAATCTATTGTTTTGAGATGGGTGGGTGAGATTTGTTGCGTCAAGCCACTGGTGCTTGAATAAGCGACCAGCAAAACAACTCAACACGTTTACATGATAGAAAGAGTTATCTTCCCTGAAATAAGTTGTTTCATAATACGTGTCATCTTATGCAGAGCCACAATGGTACATGTAGCTAGTCTACAAGTTAATCGCCAGACGTCGTCAGTATTTACCACCACCTGCATATCGCTCCAATTCAGGTTAATGTTTCAATCCTGGATACACAAATTTTTCTGTATGCAGAATGCTTATGGAGCCCAAAAGATTTGAGCATAAAAGTAATTGTTCTTGTATTATTCATATCCTAAGAACATTGCATGTAAATGTCTTGTCCACATGTAATTAAGGTTGCTGTGTACGACGCGGCAGATGTAAAACAATCAAAGATTGGCTCTGAGGGGAACGGAACCCACGTCCACGTCGAATTTTCCTCAAGAGATACGACTAAAATTTCTACGTTCCTTGGCAGTAATGTTCCTGCATTTAGAGTAAATCTGCGATGGGCCTCTATTCAGTAAAGAAAAGAGGTAATTAGATTTCAGACCCGAGTTCGTAAGGTTTAGAGTTCTGTGTTCGAAAGTGCTACCACGAAAGATCGGAGACAAGGCCTTACTTATTGCAATATACATAAATTATACTCAAAAGACGTTTTATCATTACGATACAGTACAAAGTTGACCAACGAGGGGAAGACAACTCGATAGGAATGATTATAACAGAAAAAATAGTCCCTAACCCCAGCCAAGTAAACATATCACCTACTACTGGCTGGTAAGCATGGTACCGGTGGGCAGTGGATAGCGCGGTAAGCATGGTACCGGTGGGCAGTGGATAGCGCGGTAAGCATGGTACCGGTGGGCAGTGGATAGCGCGGTAAACATGGTACCGGTGGGCAGTGGATAGCGCGGTAAGCATGGTACCGGTGGGCAGTGGATAGCGCGGTAAGCATGGTACCGGTGGGCAGTGGATAGCGCGGTAAGCATGGTACCGGTGGGCAGTGGATAGCGCGGTAAACATGGTACCGGTGGGCAGTGGATAGCGCGGTAAGCATGGTACCGGTGGGCAGTGGATAGCGCGGTAAGCATGGTACCGGTGGGCAGTGGATAGCGCGGTAAGCATGGTACCGGTGCTATTTTCCTGCTCGGAAAAAGCATTAACCAAATCGAGAACACTAACTGAAAATAAAGGTAAACATAGTAAGTTGCGCGATTGTAAAGCCCTGCTCAAATAGGCAAAGATCGACAATGTCTTATAGCTGTGCAGCAGGAAACCACAGTCCTGGTACATACAATTTACATGCCTCCAGTGCAATCCAACGATCCCATGACTCACATAGGAAGATGTGCCCTCGGCATGGTCAACCATCATCCTTATGTTTACATCGAACTGAAATGAAACGAACGAATGAAACTAAAATGTTCATTTATACTACACGCGATTATATGCAGCGGTTCTGCTTATTGTTCCAAATTTATGGACGATCGACTGTCCTTGGAACCTTCAGACAAAACAAGGATCATTATCTATGAATTTTTCGACTAAAACTATGTACGATGCACAATCTAGGCGCTCAGCTGATACACTCTCCCTTCGCTGCACAGGCTAAAATAATTTCCACAGAACAAACCTTCTGTTGCCTCCAGTCTGTGTTTCTGCAACAAGTGACGAATCACCTTCCATTTTGAACACTGTTGTATCGACACTTTGGATAGTTAAACTGTCGTACCAATTATCGATGGAACGTCTTTCAATGTTTGGACATGGTGTTCAAGGACGTGTACACATGGTCACTACAACTGAAAACCTCATACGCGATCCCTTTGTCATCCCACACCAGACGAAGCTAGTTGTCGATTCCCTGGCGCTCTTTCTAAGAAATGTTAAGTTTCAGCTCCATCTACCAAAACACAAAAATTGAGAAAAATGAGTACCGACATACATGTTGTCATATTTACTATCACAGTACAAGAAACATAAGTTCTATGAGACAGCCCCTCCATTGGTCCATTCCATGACCATCAGGGGGAAAGGTCATCAAAGACTAGGAGCAGAAACGTTGCTTACGAATATACCTATAATGAATACATACTTAATGTCCATGGCTATTGTGACTAATACCAACATTTAATAATGCATATTATGGCGAATATCGCGCCGGTTTCAGGAAATCCTCGTAACATCCCTTCAGAGGTTTCCGCATCAGGAGAGTCTCAAACATCGTCTTCCTACGCACGAAGCTCGAGAAGGTCTCTACTAGCCTTCGTCTCTATAGGACCAGTGCCATTTCTACAAACAGCGTCAGGTCTAGAGGGCACTATACAGTTACCAATTTAGACTGGCTGTATTGAAACTTTTCAGCGTGTGTAGGTGAAAGAAGATGTAGCATTCATAAAAAAAATAAAAGAGAATCATTACAAATGTCCATATTTTGCGCAAGGGTGCATTTCAGCTATTCCGTATTCACTTTTTCCCCTTGTTGGTGGGCGGGTTTTCTCGCGGCAGTGGCATAAAAATGAGTAAAACTGAAGAAAATAGTCGATTTCCCTCTCATCCAAAAAGCGAGTGAATAATTTTTCACGTATGGAACACGAGAGATTTAAATAAAGTGCACCCTGCAGCATTCAGAAAAAAATCAATTGACTCCACCTTCAATTGCTTGTTTTCTGTGACAAAGACTGACGTAATCAGCTGAACAAATTCAAGCGCTGTGTTGAGTATTTGCTCGTCAAATTTCAATATTTCTAAACGGATGACAGAAGGCGCATAAGGAATCCTGTATATATATAATAACCTGGTTCCTGTTGTGGAGAGAAAGACCGAGATAATTGCAGAGAGTACACAAGTATATCTCGAACATATATAAATATTCACAGGCCTGTCAAACCATTTAGTGAACAAAGCAAACCGTTTGAATAATATCATGCATAGCGTATCTAAAACGATTAAGCAAAGCTGTACCACTGACCAACAAACAGAATTAGAAACCACAATATAATTTGATATTCGGTTTTACTGTTGGGGTTGAATCTTGCCATCCACACTCGACCCTGATAGTTGATCCACCTTTGATATTCAGAAGAATTTTGTCCACAAGCATGTCGAAACGCTTATGCAATTCACCTACCCAGGGTGGTCCATTTTGAAGAGATGAAAAGTCTGTCATATTTACCCTACTGTGAAGTTTCACCAATTAACTCAGAAATTGAAGCAAAGCAAAAGGGTTTCATGATCGGGCAGATAGAAGGCAGAGAATCTTCAATTTGTTGCACCACTTATTCATAGTAGCTTCAGCAGAGAAATAAACAAGAAATGCCAAAAAGCTGAGTGACCCCGGAAGAAATACAATGACAAAGCCGCAAAGTTAGCGAAGGCTGTTATGTAATGGAAGAGGACAAACGAGCTACGCAACTCCCAAATTCAGCCAAACCAAACCAAGCAATTAAAAACTTATAAAACAGGGCTATACCACCAAACGCCTCCACTCAAAGTTTCTCAAATTTGACGATACATATCGCAAGCTGATAGCAAAATACGAGTGTAGCGTGCAAGATTATGGTGTTACATTTCGTAACTTGTGTCTAATTCCGCTTAACCCGGGGCTAGGGGCCGTATCAACCCATGTACTTCAAGATCCTCATGGTGCCCATATGAACAGACACAATCAAAGCGTGACTGAGATACATCATTTTCTAGATGACTACTACAACGAATAATATGGATTAAGCGATACGGATTTGATATTTTTGGAACATCATGATGTCTTGCCGGCATCATTGGAAACTGTTGACCGCTTCTCTCTTGCAGGAAACTAGCCTCTGTTTATGTATACTATGATTGTCTTTTTGAATTTGGTGGTAATACCTTAAAATGGAATATGGAATAGGTCTTTGGATTATGGACGCGGATATTCTTTAATGGAGGACGGCTAAATTATAAATGACAAATCAGACGCTTGTAATTCAGAACAACATATATTTGTACCGTGAAAACTAAATGGTTTCAAATCTCGCGACACGAAATGTGAATTGTTCATATACGCTAGATAAGAATTTCAATAGTTCAAATCTTTTAGTATAAGAAAACACCACAAAAAGCTGCAGAATTTACATCAACTAAATCACGCAAACTCATAATTATGACCGCTGGAAGTGATCGAGTTCCAAAAATATTTATACAATAATAGAGAATACAAAAATTGAGAATTTGTGGGCGAAACAAGAAAATGTTCCACATATGTGTCCAAGCTACCAATATTTATTTTCCGGCAGAATGAAATATTTATTCAACGATTAATACACGTCGCTAATCTTTTAAGCCGGCCACATGGTTGGAATTTTTTAGATCTGGGATGATCACAGTCTGCACAATCAAACCTGTGTTCCCCCGTTTCACTCTGTCAAGACGGTCTGACATAATCCACCGAAGTAACAGAATACATGCATGGGACATGCGCTAGAATTTATGGACAGCAGCTGCCCATATATGGTAGTTTAGAGCGCGATTTTTCTGTGGGTCATGATTAGACGCGCGTCTTCATCAAGGAGCTCATTTTCATTGATTCAAGATGCTGCGATACGCACGTGCATCAAAGCTGGTATTTCACGTATTTCAACTTACCTACATGCTGTGGACATCAATTAGGCCAGTGATTATGGTCAATTAGTCCGGATTATCCTTTAAACAAGGTATAAGCGGAGAAAGGTGAAAACGATTCTCAGTCAAGGAAGGTCACTGACGAAAACAAGTGTTCGCCAGTTTTTCTTCAGGTGAGAAAAGAATGGTCTAGACTGTACGGAATCTAGGTCACAAACCTGTATATTTATTCGAATATCCTATCACGTTAACTTACTAAAAAATCTGATCTAATCCTTCGGTTTAACGAGATAAGCCGAAATTACACCACTGAGAGTCGAATTCTTTCTATCACGACGGCATGACTCTCCATTGAAATTGTTCGCCCTTTTTGCACTGACCAGCTGATTAGATTTGGCCTTGATATAGCTGCCTATATCTATTTGCAGGGGGTCTTATCTCATCGTTGGCTTCATATAGCGTAGCTCACAATTATATAAGACACAGATAAATCAATCTTCTGCGACCAGTCTGAACTCCTGTTCAAATATGATACAACAAATCATATGCACGGCTGTTGCTTATGTGCTATGGGTCTCCTTTGGGGTGGGTTGTCATGCTGCCCATCAGTCGCACACCGCCCATACGCCGCCCATCCGCCCCATATACTCTTTATCGTGGCGGATGATTACGGGTTCAATGACATTGGGTACCACAACTCGGAAATCAAGACACCTAACCGCAGAGGAAGTAAAGCTGGAGAATTATTACGTCCAGCCGATATGTACACCGACACGGAGTCAGCTGTTCTCTGGGCGGTACCAGGTGAGAGTCTGTTGTCAAGGGTTTAACTTGAAACGACCTGATTTCAGTTCATTCCTCTCCATATCGTTCCCCATGAAACATCTAGATTTCATGAGGGCGACAATTAACTCCAGAGGAAAAGCTGCAAGTTATACTTTACAAAGAAAATATACTCTTTAGCTCTCATATATACTGTCATTTTTGGGTATAGAAAATTTGGAATATTTGTCGGAAAATTGCGTGAAAGAGGATCGAGCTCCCGTGAATGAAAATACTCGGGTAAGGTTGCGGGTTATAGGGACATTCAAATGTTAACAGAAATAATTATGGCAAAGCATGGCCAATGATGATGAATATTATTGGCAAACCTGCTTCCTACATGCAAGCATATCAATAAATATCATTGGAGTTATTTATTGTCTAACCTTCTGCGTGGGGCATCTTTGGTAAAGTCAAAATGTTGTGCCATCGGAATATTTTTAATGATTGAACGTATTGGAAGTCAATATTTGTCAAAGTTTGTTAATTCACAATATATAGCATAATGCTCTATGCTTATTTTGAGATTAATTGCATAATATTTAGTGGAAAGCATAATAGCTAAATTTAAAACGGCGGTCATATGGATTAATTTTAACCCCACGATATTAATCTGATATCCCATGTCATTTCTTTAATACAAGCAATGTAAAACCCAAAAACACATTTCTGATATGGGCCCGCATTTTTTGGTCTTGTCAAAATTGTCACAGTTGATGCAGAGTACACTCTCAAATGTGAGTAAACGTAACGACAATGAAAATGTGGATGGAGCTCACACACTAAATTATTTGTTAGAGACGAAAGAAGGAAATGAAAGTAGTGGATAAATGAGTCCTGTGGGCCACATTATCAGATTCAGGTTGAGGACCAGGTTCAGTGACGTCATAACCAGACGTGACATCATCATCGAAGTTATGTCATCGCATGAGGTGACGGAACACAAGATCAGAATGCAGGTTCAGGATCATGGTCATGATCAGGGTGGGATCAGGGAGGCTAGAGGCTAGATCAGGGAGACTAGATCAGGGAGGGGTCGAGATATAGCGGAAGTTGTTAAACTGATTAAGGTTACATGAATGTACCGATCTTGTATCATGTCATGTTACATGACGTAGGCATAATTCATAAAGAATCCCCGATCACTTGATAAATCGGTATAACGCGAGTCCATTGTTGTGGGGGAAACTGCAGTCCCCTGTAGTTTAACCCTATCTGACCTGGCCTTTTGGGACCTGTCCAGGCCTGGTCGGGGGGGGGGGGGGGGAGGCGAAATGCCCCCCCTAATTATGTTTCTTACCCCTTGAGCTAAGGGGTTGAAACTTACCACACTATACCCTTGGGTCAAGCTCTACCAGAAAATGCAAAAACAAACAAGATGGCCGCTTTGATGACGCCACAGTGAAATCATCTATAAAAAGTCAGATTTTTCGAATTTTTTATTTAGGCAATTTCTCCGCAAAAGGTCAATTATAAATTAGTAAATATTAATGTGATGTGAAATAAAATAGTTTTGGTCCACTTTTCATCGCGGAAAAGCAGAACTTTTGAAGACAAATGACGAAAACATCACTTTTCTGCATGGTACCCCTTGTGGCCGCCATCTTGAATTTACCCACGATTCTCTCCTCTGGGGGTTATGCAAATAGGCTCAAAATGACCCCAATATGAAAAACTATAAAGTCACGGAGCGTCAGCTCGCAATCTTTTGTCGTTCCGGAGATAACACAGAAAGTTTGGTAGGGGGTTGAGGGGGGGGGGGGGGTGCATTTTGGCTCTCCCCAGGCCTGGTAGGTTTAAACAAAGGGAAATGTTTCCACTCCATGCCTAGATATTCGATGAGCGTATGAAATGTGACCAATCAGAATAGTACGGTATATACGACTGCCATGTTTTAGCACATGACAATTTATAAATAAAATATTTCAGTCTATATCAATACTTCATTCAAAGACTAACTATTGAGTTGGGCATATCGATCGATACGAGACAAGGCTTATTAGACTCGAGGGAGCGAACATCGTTATGATAATTAGTGCATGTCTAGTATTAACTGGTTTAAACACGCACTATCTTAAATGCCACCATGAGAATATTACACAGCCCACAAGATATATTACAACTATATCAAATACAGCATTCTGTAAGTTTATGCAACAGATATCATTAAAACGAAGTTTTAAAGTTTCTGCGTGTCTACGTCGAGGTAAGGACACCCGGATTGATTTACGCTATTTTCTAAACGGAAAATCTACGAGAACGGGTGTAGTATTAAAGCTCGATTTGGTAGCATAGATGATATTGTAATGAAACTATTGTAGAAACAAAGCTGAACCTTAGAATCTTCAGATCATCAGATAACACTCCTATCACAATGGACACTATATAATCGTTCGCAGCACGTAATCAATCCAATTGTTTCCACACAACCCTTGTTATTTCAAGATTGAGTTGAATCAATCATTATGATTAGATCGAGGATAGCCTATTATACTATTATCCTCAAACAGTTGCAGTATAAGCCCTCCTCACACGGAAGTTACCTATACTTATATTTCAACATCTGCAGTTGAACTTGGAGGATTGATAGTCTAGTAAATCTAGCGCATTTTTGGGGTCAACCCAACCCAAATCGCAACAGAATTTATTTCATTGCTATGCATTTCAGAAAGGTCCCCAGAATAACATACTAAAAGTCTACAATCTCATATGCATGGGAAATATCTTATATTTCAAGTTGAAATTTGGGGTATTTTTCGCGAAATTTCAGTGTTTATCTGTCTCTTGCTCCTATAAGAAAACCTTGTACTTGGTAGTAAGCACGAAAGAAATGGGTCATTACTTACACTCATTCCATTCGTTATCATATCAAGGTTATACTCAGCCTAAAATAATACCCTTGGACGAAAATATTTATGGAGAAATTCAAAATGGCGGATGTATGGGGCCATTCTAAATCTGAACTTTTTACCATTTTCATGACAGTCCAGGCAATCTATCTGGGTTTTTTTAGCTGGACCCAAAACAAATTGCAACAGATTTTTTTTCACTGGTATGCATTTTTAATAGGTCCACAGAACAACATACTAAAAGTCTACCAAAATCTATTTGGTGGAGATACGACTTTTTCTAAAACAAAGATACACCATCATGCTTCATATAAGAAGGTGGAAAATATTGGTTTGTCTCTGAATAAGGACAGTTTATCGTCCAGAAATCCAATCAATACATGATGATCTAGGATATATTGTTCTATGGTGGTGAAAACATTTGCATTCCCAATGGATTTGCTCATAAAAGTAGATAGCAAAACGATAGTTCAGCACCAGGGTATATAATCATACATGGTAATATCCTGCCAGTTGGCATTATTTCCATTAGCATTGTTTTCCGAAAGGGAACTGACAAGCTGTGATATATTTTCTTTCAACCTATGACAATCACAGACAATAGTTCCATCAACTTATAAAGATATAACTCTATTATTACAAGCACGTAGCAAGTGTCAGGTCCGACATTCAATAGTGTTTGTACCTTGTTGAAAAATATGCAGCCTTGCCAATCATTAGAGAGAGAGAAATTAGATTCAACGTCACGATTAGCAAAGGTTCAGATATATAACGACAATCTACCAAACATTTATGATCCATCACAATTGTGTGTAAGACAAATGTTGTTGATGAAAGAAGAATAATTATGCAGTCTATCCTAATATATCATTTAATTATCAAACAAATAATACTTTGAATTATAGGCAAAGTTGACGGCATAACTTATCAAGTTTCATTTTACATTCTGGTTCATGGTAACATTATTAGGGAAAGTGACTTCTCATACATATAGTTGATGTCTTTTATTGTTATTCCTCATGAACACTGCCATAAGTTGAGGAATATTTCACAGCACTATCAATCCCAATACCACTCTTCGCCAATGTCATTTTCAAAGGTCTGGGTTTGACGAGTTTGCACAGCTCAGTCGTTTGCATTCTCCACACACACTTGAACAATCCAGGCCATGATCCTTACAGGCGCATCTGCTTCAGCTGCAATCCTTCTTGCAGTTCCACCTGATAACCTTAAGTAACCCCTGAAGCTGGTGGCAGATCAGTTTTCGCAGGGAGAAACCGACTGAATTGTCCACTCCCATTTTTGTGGCTGCAGTGAATGGCCTTCCCCTCAAGTCAATTCCTTCGTCTGGGTTACTAATGTATAAACATATAAGCGTTTTCTATGCTGCTGCAATAAATGACCTTCGTCGGGACTCCCATGACCTGGATGAACACTTCAGCTTGTTGGTGAAATAGCTCAGTGACAGTTGTCTTCTTCAAGGCAGCACCTTTGTCAATGCCATATAGTCGGAATACTGTGTCACAGCCCAGAATGGCATGCACAAGCAACATATTTGTACAGACTTGCATTCCCAGCACAACCTTTGTCTTCTTGACATTCCAAACTCTCCGGCCTCGCTAGTGACATGGTCATTTAGTCAAAGAAAGATGAATTCCTAGCAAACAACGTCAACAAGTAGCAGTTCATTACTCTTATGAGTGACCAGTTGGAATGTTTCATATGCAGATGTTTTTATTGTAAAAGCTGCCGTTTAATCGACTGAAAGCATCAAAACTTTGGTTGGTTATGATATTGACCTGCCAGTTCTGCTCTGTTTTCATGCAGACATGGATGACAATGACATCTACTTTCAGCCAAGAGAGAATGCAAAGAAACGGATACTTTGGAATGTCAAGAAGACAAATGGTGTGCTGGGAATGTAAGTCTGCACAGATATGCTGTTTGTGCATGCCATTCAGGGCTGTGACACAGTATACTGGCCATATGGCATTGGCAAATGGCCGTAAAGAAAACAACGCTCAATGAGCTATTTCGCCAACAAGCTGAAGTGTTCAACCAGGCCATTGGGAGTACCGATTGAGGTTATCTATTGCAGGTGCTTGTGTGTTTATACAATGGCAACCCTGACGAAGCAATTGGCTGCATGAGATACAAGCGTTTCTATGACAAAAACGAACCATATATGTGCAGGTACAATTACAACACATACAAGGGAAGTGGGAAGAGGTGCCGACATACTGGCATTCAAAACCTTCCACCAACATCAGCATCAGCTAAGTATCAAGGTTCGCGTGTTTAGAGTGGAAAGGGGAAGACCACCCATCGCAGCCACAAGAATGAGGGTGGACGGCTTCTCTCTGTGAAAACGGAACTGCCACCAGTTTCACTGGCACTCTTTGAGGTTATCAGGTGCAAGAAAGATTGCAGCTGAAGAAGATACATCTGTAGGAGCATGGCCTATATTGTTGAAAATGTAAAATGAAACATGGTAAATGGCATGGTAGAACGTCATTGTAGAACATCAAGTTTGCCTATAATCTAGATTATTATTTGTTTGATAATTAGATGATAGGATCTGCAAAATTATTCTTCTTTCGTCAAAACATATCTGACACACAATTGCGATAGATCATTAATGGTTTGCAGAGCTGTATTTTTCAACAAGGCACATGCTGTGATAATAGAGAGATATCTCCATGAGTGGGTTTGTGGAAATATTGTCTGTGACAGTTATCGGTTGAAGGCAAATATATCACAGCTTGTCATTTTCATTTATTTTGGGAGAGAATTCCTCTTTCAGATGATTATGCTAATGGCAAAAATGTTAACTGACTGAATATTACCATGTATAATTCATAAAGCCTGATGCTGAACTACCAGTTTGCTATCTACGCTTATGAGCAAATGCACCGGGAAGACGCATGTTTTCACCACCATGGCATACTGTACCCTGGGTCATGTACTAATTGGATTTCTGGGTGATAAACTGTCCTTATTCACGGAAAAAACAATATTCTACCTTGCTTATATGAGGCATAATGGCCAATTATTTATTATAAAAAGTCATATATCCACCAAATACATTTTGGTAGACGTTCAGTATGTTGTTCTGGGAACCTATTAGAAATACATACCAATGAAAAAATTCTGCTGCAATTTGTTTTGGGTTCAGCTAAAAAACCCCAGATAGATTGCCTGGACTGTCATGAAAATGGTAAAAAGTTCAGATTTAGAATGACCCCATACATCCGCCATTTTGAATTTCTTCATAAATATTTTCGTGCAAGGGTATTATTTTAGGCTGAGTATAACCTTGATATGATAACGAATGGAATGAGTGTAAGTAATGACCCATTTCTTTCACGCTTAGTACCAAGTACAAGGTTTTCTTATAGGAGCAAGAGACAGGTGAACACTGAAATTTCGCGAAAAATACCTCAAATTTCAACTTGAAATTTAATATATTTCCCATGCATATCTGTTTGTAGACTTTTAGTATGTTATTCTAGCGGCCTTACGGAAATGCACTGCAGCAGAAATAATTCTGTTGCAATTTGTGGTGGGTCAAACCTCAATTTGACTGGACTATGACTAGGAAAATGATAACCGGCGTCTATTCTACACGCTTCCTTCTCACAATCCTTATCGATTGCTGGTATGTGAACATATAAGATATACACGATGAGCGAGGTGAAACAGCTTCATTCCAACCCTCGTCGTTGAAGTTAACACTACAATTTGCTTTAGGGAATTTAACTCTTTTCAACCTTCATCCAAAACGAACGGCAGTGGAATGAATATATTATGCAAAGGTTAGACCTGCTTCACAACTTACAGATATGGATCCTGTTGAGTTTACGTTTCTGATCCGGGTATGGATTATGCAGTCTTGTATATAGACGTGGTAAACTATACACTGGGGCCGAAGTGATGCGAAGGGATGGAGCTTTCCTCACAGAAAATGACAAATAAACATATTGTTACAGTAAATGTGTTCGCAAGTCGATGTCACGTTGCAGGCAAAACTGATACTTCACAATACCGCAAACGTTGAAAAAAGGACATATATCAAACATAGTTAATATCGGAGAAGAAACGAAATATACTCCGCTTACAACACAGCTATACTTCAAGGATTGTTGTGATCATTTAGACACGATGACTCATCTTCATGCCTATAGGCGAGATTATTGTTCAGACATCGTGAAAAAAACCCCCCAAAAACACGTTTGAAATAGAAGGTTCTATTTTACAAGAACAAGATGAACTCGACCAAGATCGTTGCCTACTCAATGGGGTTGACGTCAGCGGGAAATTATGCCGAAGTTTATCTTCATGCCACTCCATTAAAAACTACTGCGAAATATCCATTTCGTCCAGAGCGAGTGAGTGAGTATAATTTAACGTCGTTTTCAACATTTTTTCAGTCATATCACGATGGTGCCTACATGTGCCAGAACACGAGAGTGTCCACAGTTCCTATTATCCTGGAAATTGATCAGCCCAGCCAATACAGCACCCGGTCATTCATCCAAGTATTGACCGAGCTCAACGTTGCTTAACTTCGGTGATCTGACGAAAACCGGTGTGCCCAACGTGATACGCCGTCCAGAGCGAAATGCGAATGTCTCCCATACCGGCTAGACAGGTCATGAACAATTGAAATAATATTGTTTCAGTCTCCTTCCAGATTGATAATTGGACTAATAAAGCCAGTCCCTTCAG
Source organism: Hanleya hanleyi (assembly GCA_036873755.1). NCBI lineage: Eukaryota > Metazoa > Mollusca > Polyplacophora > Lepidopleurida > Hanleyidae > Hanleya > Hanleya hanleyi. The sequence continues at coordinate 26,619 of JAVTVY010001001.1, forward strand.
CCTCCGTAATTTCAGTTTGACTAGTATTAGAGGCATTTTGATGGAATAAATACCCCGGGGTTTTTTCATATATACAAAATGCTATATATATATATATCCAAATATTTCGATTTGACTGAACATCGATCAGCATATCTCAGCCTATTCAGCATCATTGGGAAGACAATGAGCCATTTCGAGAATGACATAACGTCAGACGACTTTCCCACAGAATTTGAGTTATACATCTTCACCTAGAACTATCATTTGAATCTAGAAATGATTCACATCTTCTGCAAAGAGGTCGACATTAGAGTGGTGGTACCCTTCGGAGAAGCACTGTCAGAAAGTATAAACTGCGTAGTATATGTTGAATTTTCATTACATTTCGAAGTAGATCATACTCTGAACATCTACAATCGACGATGAATATTATTGGGTTACTGTACGCGATATATTCGTATCCATGCTTCAAGGGAATTTTCCTCGGCAGATCAGATCCCAACACCATTCGCGACAGCTCGGCCTATTCCGTCGAATTCATAGTACATCGCGCATGAATGGTGTAAGGATTTTGCACCTCTCCGGTGTAAACCGTGATTCGCCGCACACCACAAGCTATAGGATGTGTTTCCGCTCACATAGTCCTCGTTGTATTTCTCCCTTATAAGGAGATAAAATATATATCCATCTGATATGGATATTCCCTTGATTCTACCCCCGAAGAATCTCTTCTAATTTGAGATGTTTCTCCTGGGGTTTCGTCCGAAGCTGATCTCCATGGTAACGAAAGTCATACAGCTGGCATGCGCTGTTCGGAGTTTCGACTTGATACTGTGCTTTCAACATGGATGCCAATATGGACTCTTAGCAGTGTGGGTTGAGGTACTATGTCTTGCATTAAAGTACGATACCGTGTCGAGTGATCCCAACACGTGTGATTAAGAAATAATGCGGTTATAATTATGTTTAATGTGCGACATTATCATCAGTTTATCTGCATATAACTCATATGAATCCTATACAAACATGCAGTTTTACAGCGCTCACTGACATATTCTCAAAAGATCTTGTAATGTACTATAAAGCATTTTGTTGTTGTTGCTCCAATCGCCTGTATGAAACTATTTCATCATTTACACCTTTTCCATACGCTACAATGTATAAAGAATTTTTATGATGATTTCACGTCATCTCTAGATAATCTTGGACGTGATGAAAGCGTGCCTATTTCGATGCCAATGACTCGGCATCTTTCACCGGCCCCTCAAAGTTACATAGCATATGGAAGAAGCACGGATATAACGTTCCCTTGTCAGAACTGAATCAATGGTTGAAAGATCACGATGTGTATAGCCTTGAAAATCCATTTCATTATACATTTAAACAAAAATAGAATTATGTCTATTGGGATTAATAGTTCGTGGGATACAGAGCTACACAAAAAATGACGATGAAGTCTCCTGATACTTATGGATAGTACCCGTACAGAATAAATCGCATCAGTCCATTATAGAGGCTTTGGAGAAGAGTTTTAATGAAGGGAGACAACCCAGACTTCTCCGAATAGAGAAAGAAAAAGAATATACATACATATGGTTTACAGTTTTTTCTAGAATAAGAGGGTTAAACATTATTTAAAAAAACTATCACGAATGTCATGAAAAGATGATGATGATGCTCATGAACAAACATACCGTTATGAAGAAGTCTTGATAAGTATTGTACACGATTACAATCATCGACCTCAAAGTTCCTTGAAGAGAGCTCCGATAGAGATAACCAAATAGAACGAATCGTTAGTGTGGAACGTGTTATACGTAGATACGTTGAAGAAAAGTCAGAGGAAGCGACAAGGAACAAATGTTTCAAGGCGTCCCTATAAGTTTCGATTAGGCGATACTGTGAGGATTTCACATGATAGATATGTATTAAGCAAAGTGAGCGGATGAATTGTTTGAAGTTCAGCATAGGTTTCGAAGGGCTGTGATAAATACGAGCAAGCTAGTCGATTTCGTGGCTGAGTCTATCGAGGGAAGCTTCTAACAAAACGAACTGCAATTGCTACAATAGCAAGCGTCAGATCCGACGTTCAATATTCAGCCGTTGTCCACGTCAATTTTTACGTCAATAACCGACGACTTATTTCGTATGCCAGTTAACATGAAATCCAAATGTTATTGAAATAAAAATAATAAAACCACAAGATGCCGACCGGGATGCTTTATGGCGCAATAAAAAGACACTAAAACCACGTCGCCGTAGAGGTAGGATAGAAAAAAATAAATGGTTAATTATGTTGGGTTCCACTGGAGGACATCGAGATTATATAGATCTTTTCCATTAGGAATTATATAATAGAACTATATCGAATGAAGTATCCTCTTTCTTGGAGAAATCGTCGAACCCGTCACATGGTCAGCTCTTACACATAAATTTACAATGATGTAGGAAGAATGGAAAGAAGACACATGTATACTATGTCTGTATATAACATTTGTATATTATGCTCCATAAGTTATCTAAATCCGAATATTTGCAGAGGCATATGCAATTGGTTCTTGACCGGTTTAATAATTCAATGGACGAGCAAGTATAAACTGAATCAAAGATTGCAAATATGATATCATTATCACAAGAGATGAAGACTAATACTATGAAACAGCCAGCAATGGATTCCAAACAACAATGGCGAGAAATCAATTATATCAGAGCCTTTACGACATCCATGTACGACGTTAGTTGCGGGACATACTTGAAAAGGAAAAAACCGTGTGGATAAACAAATGAATAGGTGGTCTTGGAGGATATGTTGATCCTAGTCCACAGACAATTTGTTTGGCTGTCGATCTTCGAGAATATGGTGCTGGAGTATCGAGTATAGAGATTGTGAATGGTAAACCTGTCAATCTTGGGGATGACATCAGAGCAAGTAAACTTGATAATAGTAGACGATCGTATGACAGAAGCACGATACGAGAGTTTTATAAGTTTAAATATCACAGAACCTATTCGATCAGGTGAGACTTGAATAGGCTTGAATTGTCAGTATGCACGTTAAGAAAATTCATTTAGACGCAATTTCTTCACCCTATGAACACTCATTTATTGATCTCAAACCAACTACGCCTGAAGAACCAAAGCTGAAGAAAAATAGACCGACAATTAGTAAACTGAAGGATGTTGAAAAGTCTGAGATGAACTACATACAAGGACACTTCCCCCTTAGTTTAAACAGAATGAAGATGATTCACACCAACAGGGTCGGAGTTGGGGTTACAAATATGGCTCGAACAAAACGATGTTAGAGAAAATACGTTTCAGATTATGAAAATGATTATGAAGAAAACATGCATCCTAGAGGGATATTTCAACCATCTAGTACTCCGAAGTGTCTTAAATATAATATCCGGAGAGAGGTTTATCGATTCAATTACGAAGGAATATGACGATGATGTTGATAAAAGGAAACAAAGAAACGTAAGACAAGGTTATGATGATTATGAATCGAGAGAAATAGCGAAGGAGAATTATATTCCCGCTATGGAAAAGAGATTATGACAAAATGTTTACGACCACCTAATTATATGGGCAGATATATGAGAGGTTGGTCACCTTTGGTGACTAAAATGCAAATATATGACTCTACAGGAAAGTCTCCCTTGTCACCACACTTTCAGACTAGAATACGGAGGATTCTAAGACGCAGCCTTCATATCTAAGTTGCGCTTTTATTGTAGATGTTCATGTGGTAACTAAGAAGTAAACGCAAGGCCCCTAGCACTGGGTCAAGCGGAATCAGATGCCCTAGCTCGGGAGAGGTGACTATAGATCAACTGAAATAAGTAACTCATCTGATGCAAAATGGATGAGCATCGAGGGCGTTTGTTGGAGTAAACGCCACAACTTTGGGGGACAGTAAATGCACGAATACACAGAAAATCTACCCGTAATGCTCGACGTCGTGCGGTAAATTTCCAACCAATACAATAAACATATATATATATATTTGACAAATGACATGTACAAAATGTGGACCTGTATTAACATTCCACCATCAGAATTCTACCATTTACAGATAATAATTTGATAATGTCATTGGATGAAAACTGATTATATTTATAACGAAACTTTGAAGACAGCCAGTCAATTTCAGAGTGTAAATAAAGTTAACTGTGAGGGAGCTATCAAACAGAGAAAGGATTTATTTTCAAGAAATTGAGGAGAGGGGAATACGAATTGAACAGTGATGATTCTGAAAAATGAACACACCGATATATTCTCATCAATATATCCTCAACGGGATATTCACACCAATATATCCTCAACAATATATCCTCAATAATTTATCCTCACCGTTATAACCTTACTGGTATATCCTTACCAATATATCCTCATCACCATCTTCATCAGTATATCCTCACAAATATTTCCTCAAGAATATCCCTACGCAAATATATCCTCGGGAATATACCTGCACAAATATAACCTCACCAGTATATCCTCACAAATATATCATCACCTATCCAAAAAATATATACATTTATACATGAAGGCTTAATTTTAATTGATAATGCATGACAATGTCTCTTAATGTATATATTATGAAGACATATTTATAATCTGATTAACACAATTTGAATTATAACTTCTATTCTCTTGTAATAAATTGTATTGTATATAAATTTTTTTTGTCTTGTCTTGTAGTTATACTGTTTAATGATAATTAATATGTTTTGTGTGTACTTGCCAACAGCCCTTGCGGTATGATTGTGCAATAAACTTGAAACTTGTATCTGTTCGTAATAATTATTAGCGACTTTCTTTCTTTTTCTCAACACTGATTAGAGTTGAACGTTGCTTATTCATCTATTTTAATTATACGTAATAAAACACCATCAAATGATTGATTTAACATATATATGTAGCATGCGATCGAATGTATACATTAGTTGAGTGGATTCATCCGACACTGTTCGAATAATGCAAAGTCATCGTATTGAGTAGGGTTGGTCTTTTATAATGTTTCCATATAACTCCTCTATCTTCGATCGTCGGGTGGTACTTTATGGTAAACGTCTTAAGTATAATTCTCGAGTATTAATACACGTCTGATGTTAATTATTCCATCTTCATATACAGTACACAGCAAAAATAGCATCAGTACCGTTTCAGTACAATTCTACCAAAGTACTGAAATGGTATTGAAATATAACTGCACTGAAATTGTGCTGATATATAACAGTACTGATTCAGTATTGTTTCAGTACTGTAATATTTCAGTACCGACTGATTCAGTACTTAGACGAATATTTCTTGCATGAACATTGTGCTCCCATTGATACTGATAACAATAAATCCTTACATGAAAGATTAGGCACTAACTAAAAAAGTACTATACCCTTTTACACACGATGCAAACTAATGCCTCAAAGTGCAAGTATCCACCTCTCGAAAGCCACTTTCAGCCCAATTCATTTCATGTTATGATATGTTTTTGAAAGTATTAAGAATATATAGTTTCGCTGATTGGTGGAGAGGTGCAGAGTGAATTCCTTCATGCTCACCGAATGTCATGAGATGTATTCATATCTTCAGATCCACACTGGTCTACAACACAACATTATTTGGTGGACGCAGCCGAACGGTTTACCGACAGGCCACCCCACCTTTGCGGACAAAATCAAGGAGGCTGGATACGACACCCACATGGTGGGCAAATGGCACATCGGCTTCTCCAAAAAAGGGTACCTGCCTACCAGTAGAGGCTTTGACACTTTCTATGGTACGCTGTGATGGGATTACATCTCACCCAGATGTACAAAGATTATATCCAGTCCCGTTGAAGGCTGATTTATTTAATGAGATATGAAAAATTGTTTCATGTACCATATACAAATTAACACAAGGCTATGCTATGGATAACAACTTTTTCATTGCTGTGGAGCTGACGTTTCGTTGGAGATACTTCCAACTTCTTTAAAGCTAATGAAGCTTTGAATAGAATAGCCTTGTGTTAGATACGTCGACTTCTAAATCCCCATCAAAGAAATCATGTACAAATTGTTCCTTTTTGTGCGGGGTTGGGCGCAACTTCATTCCAAATTTATTCTTTCTATAACGCAAAACTAATAGCCCACATTCTAACACTGAGAAAATGGATTGGTGTTAATTTGGGCGACTCACTTGAGTATTATACTTGAGCCGATATACCGGGTAGTTCAGAAGGGTAAGATCATCTATACGGATTGAAAGGACCAAGAGTTCAATCCCCGCTGACTGCTAAGTTATTATTTCTGACAAATTATAGACCAGGTGTATTTGAACTCTGTTTTCATGCAATTCGCTCATCTCATTGAATCTCCTACATGACAGTAGACTCCTGAACTCACAAGACTTGACAAAATATTTATCTACGGAAAATGCGAGGAAACGGTCAATTCTCGCATTCTGGCATTCTCGCCTCAATTGGCAGAAGAGAATATGTGAACTCTAGGGCCAACCTGTAACCATCTGGGTCATCTATGCGCGTTAAGTCAGACCCCGGGAGCGTGCGTATCCATTTTTAGCTTACTTTGGGCAACCATAAGGGGAAATCCCCTTAAATCAACGCCACGTTATGTCGTCAGCCAAACTCTACCGACGTGACCCCAACGTAACCCGCCATTTTC